>JAWNPK010000159.1:115000-235993 GCA_035047565.1 Drosophila mulleri | reverse complement strand
TAAAAATATAAAAGAAGCAAAAATAACAAAAAATTTGCAATTTACAAAAAATAGTTTCCCGCGGGATTTGAACTCGCACCCAAGCCAAAAAGCATGTTTGTCAAAATAACTAAAACGAATTTAACCGGCGCCTTTGCGACAGCGCTACCGCCTGCTTTGAACAACAGTAAATAAAACGAAATGACATTCTTGTTATGAAAAGCCAGAGTAGCGGTTAAAAACTTCAAGAACAATGCAAAAACAAATCAGTCGCATTTGAGATTCTTAGAACACGCTAGAGTACGCAATTATGTGTACATACACACATAAAGGTGAGCGCGTGTATAAGAAGGCTGGAATGCTTGCTGCTATGCGTGCAGACTTATGTGTATCTGTATGTATATATGTATATACATTATATACATACATATATGCGTATATGCTATGAGGGCTATTTAAGAAGAAACAAATTTAAACTTATAAAATTTTTCGACTAAGAAAATGAAAAGTATTAAGTACCCTTTAGTAAAGCTCGCACCTTCAAAATAAAATATCTTTTTTATAATAAAAACGAAATATGTATGAAAAAAAAAACAAAACATTAAAGGGGCTTTGAACCTCCGCTACTCTAACATAACTCGCGTCGCCTTTATCACCCACGCTATTGCTTTGCTTGACTATATAGTAGCTAATCTATAATAACGTAATAACAGAGCATCATCTGACAAAACTACAGTAACAGCTAGAAAATCAAGAAATCAATCGCAATTCTTAAAATATCAAAAAAGGCGCGCTTTTGTCTATACGCATAGAATAAACAATGAGTTTGTGCACATGTATTAGAAAATCGCGCTGATCTGCTGCTAGCTTGGAACCGGTATCCAAAATATACAAAAATCAAAATTGTATAAAATTGATTTGAAGATCCTAGTTCTAAAGATGTACTAGATATAAACGGCAATAGCTATCGATGATTTTTTTTTTAATTATAATGGGATCAACGTTTGGGCTGTGAATGAGTATTCTGCATTCGGTATAGCCCGACTGCAACGTTCTTACTTGTTTATTATATTTTTTTTGTATATTATTTCAAATCAAGCTGAATACAACTTAACTTATCCTAATTTAGTTGACTCTCCTTTTCTTCAAACTTAATTTATTCTAATTAAGTAACTCGAGCTTAATTTATTCTAATTAGCTCAAGCAAATTATTCTTTTTGCTTATTTTCGATTTCAAATCAAGCTGAATACAACTTAACTTATCCTAATTAAGTTGATTCTCCTTTTCTTCAAACTAACTAAGCTTAATTTATTTTAATTAATTCAACCAACTTGATTATTCTTGAGTTTTATTTATTTGCTCAAGCAAATTTAAGTGATCCGCAATTTATTCTGAATTGCTTACAGTTTCTTTGAATCCAGTCCAGTTCCGCTGGTATCATTGAGACTTTTCATCCTCGTTCGCTTGTAAACTTCTCTCTAGTAGGGAGTTCTATCAACGACGGCTTTGCATCGGCCTTAGACGCCTTGTGTGACCGGTACGAGAACAAGCGACTGTTAGTGAACAGCCAGCTTAAGATCCTTCTCAATCTCCCCAAGGTCACCAAGGCGCAGCTCTCAGAGAGTTGCACGGCACCATTCATCGGTGTGTCACGGCGATCGAGCAAGCTCAGATCTCTACGGAGAACTGGGATTGTATGCTTGTGTTCTTGTGCACTTCCAAGTTGCCTGAACACACTCGATCTCTTTGGGAGCATTCGCTCACTAGAAAATCAGACATCCCAGCATGGAAAGACGTAAGTCTCTTCATTAGCGAGCATGCTCGCGCGCTTGAAGCTATGGAAGGTGATAGGTCCCTCCCGAAAGTCCCAGGTGCAGATCCGAAATCCACGGTCAGCACCTCTCATAAAAAGGTCCATGCCTTCGAGTCACAAGTGCACTCCAAGTCCAAAAAGTGCGATTTGTGTGCTAAAGAGATCCATCGGGTTCGTCTGTGTCCTCGCTTTATCCAAATGTCTCTGGCAGCGCGCGAGACCTACATAAAGCGAAAGCAACTTTGACTGAACTGCTTTGCTCAAGGTCATCAACGGCAAGGGGTGGCACAATACACTGCTTCACCGTGAAGGCTCCACAGCAACCAGCTCCTCGTCCGGAGCCGCGGTGACTCCAGGTACGTCCGAAGTACCTCGTAATGTGCAGTCGTATTTCACGGCCGATACTCCAGGTGTCCTGCTTGGTACGGCCGTAATTGATGTATGTCACTTGGTGGTCTCATATCCAGCCAGGACTCTAATCGACTCGGGGTCCGAGGCGTCGTTCATTTCCGAACGATTATTCCAGCTGATGAAGCTACAATTCCGATCCGTGCAAACGCAGGTGTCCGGACTAGGCCACTCTGTGGCAGCAAAATCAACGAAGCTTTGTGACTTCCACATCGGCACTCCACTGAAACCTCGACTTCGAATTGAGGCCTCAGCCTTGGTCATCCCACGAATCTCCGGCAATCTGCCATCGTACCTCATTCCGCAACAGCTCTTAAACAATCTGCCCGACATCCCATTAGCTGATCCACTCTTCTTCAAGAGCGCTCAAATTGACGTTCTTTTAGGCGCGGATATCCTTCCGTCGATCGTTCAGGCGGGCTTCCGCCCTAATCTCTGTGGATAACTTATGGGCCAAGAGACAATCTTTGGCTGGATTCTTACGGGTCCAGTCACAAAGAAGCCTCAAGAATCGATTTCCGCTTTCACGACTAGAGTTACAGTTCTCCACGATGAAAAAAACGACCACCTCATCACCAAATTTTGGGAGGTGGAGAATCTCCCCAAGGTAGCCAGTGAGCCAGACTCTGCGTGTGAGGATAACTTTGTCCGGTCTTCCTGCAAACCCTTCAATGGCGATACTATCGAGACGTGATCGATGCCGATATCACAAAGATGTATCCCCAGATTCGTGCAAAAATATTTATGTGCTGTCCAACTAACCCTGTATGTGCATCTAATTCCATTACTCACCGCCCGGCACATCTCTTCTGTCCAGCTATGCCATCAGCTGTTCAATCCGTGGAGACACCTGGCATCAACTCCTTCCGATGCCGCGTGTGTAGAGTCCACGCTCTGCGGAAGTGCAGGCGTTTCCTGGGCCTTCCGGCCGAAAAACGTCTTCGCACAGTACTCATCAATAAATACTTCGCGAATTGTCTGGCACACCAGCACTCCGGGCAATCCTGCCACAGCAAGGCTAAATGCAAGACGTGTGGCCAGAGCCACAACACTCTGCTGCACCTGCCCGACATCAAGGTCCACGAGAGAGGTCACGCCACCGTTGAGCACGATTATGCAGCACAAGGCCGTTGGCATCCTTCCCACGGCAATCATCACACTGCAAACGGAGGTCAAGGATTTCGATATGAGGGCGTTGATCGATCCGTGTAGCCCTACTACTCGGATCCATGCTTCATTGGCAAGGGCCATGGGTCTTTCCGCCACTAGCGTGGGTCCGGGAGAGGTCTGCACAGCGATCATCCGTTCTAGAACATCGACCTTCAATCTCGACACTATCCTCCAAATGGACCCGCAGCTGAATTGCCGGACGTCAATTCGGCCGATCGAGCACGCTGCCAAACCGGCTGGGATTACGCTCGCCGATGGCAATTGGGCTCGACCCAGTACGGTGTCCGTTGTGATGGGGGCTGACGTGTATCCTCACGTCATCCTTCCGGGAATTGTCCCCAGCACTGATGGTCGTAAAATGGCCCAGAAAACCGTATTCGGGTGGGTTCTTTCGGGTTCATGCTCATAATCCACCACAGCTATATATTGCAATCCTTGCAAGGGGGGAGTATGTTAATGCCAGATCCCATTAACAGGATTGCTCCTCCCCCCACATAGCCCTAAATGCTATTAACAGATTCCTGTTAACAACATGACCGCTTGCTCTCAGTACTTGGCCCTCTGCCAAGTACTTTTTCCTTTAACTTTAACTCTACTTTTACTTCTAAATTACCGTGTGAATGTACAACATCGCCATCTTGCGCGACCCCAGCTTTCTTTTAAATAAAATAGTTTTAAAATCAAATACAACACGTGTCCTCCTCACTTATCTGAAGACTCCACTCTACACATTGATGTTTCTCGAATGCCTGAAAGAGCATATCCATTACGTTCTCCTTGCTGAGTATTTTCGAGGTGCCATCCTTGCGTTTGCAATCGTCTTTCTGTAAGGACCAAGAAGCTTAATTAAATTGAATTGATGTGAAGAAAAGAGAGACAAACATTGTGAACATGATTGCTGACTGGCTTATAATTCTTCACAATATGGTTGAGCGGTTTGTCCATTCGCGGCGGCTTTAAATTCCGTAGGTAATGTTTTTCATTTTTAAATATTAGGTATTGTATACGGGCAGGCACTGCATCTTATGGGTTATCCAGCCCTCCATGGATGGCTCTGCATCATCTACGGTAGAAAAGATGCCTGTTTGGTTGGTCCCTTGGGCGGTCTTACATCGCTTCAGCTTGTGTTCGCTGGCTATAGGTGAATCCGGGTCCAATGGCATCAGTTCCGGAATCAGAATTAAGTTGACCTTGGCCGGTTCCGAGCTGATAGCTGGTTTCTGGACGCGAATTGTTGCCACTTCCATCTCGCTGGGAGATTTATCCCACAGCTTTCCCAAATATTTTGGCACCTTTACTAGCCAAATGGAGCGATTTGTTTCTGAGTTCTTTTTTCTCTTCTTGCTTTCTTGAGTATTATTATTTATATTAAAGCGAAGTGAAAAGCTACACAATTCAATGAGAAATTACAAAAAAGGAAATCGAATCCATGATCTTAAGTGAAAATAACAATTATTTAAGGGCCTACTCTGATATTTATACTTTGATATTTGAACAAATTATTGTGGCTAGTTTTAAACTTAGCGCCCAAAATACGACAGTACTACAATACACTTAGTTCTGACAATTTCTTATTGAAGTCGTTAATATCGATGTTTATATTATTATACTCATTCACGAAGTGAATTAGTATATTGGTTTTGTGCAATGTCCGTCTTGCTGTCCGTCCGTCTGTCCGTGTGAACGCAGTTCATTTCGCCGCTATTGAAGCTAGAGACTTGAAATTTGGAACACATACTCGTGTATAATTCCGATTTATAAAGTGTTAAAATTTTCCCGATCCGCCCACTAGGGACGTGCCTTTTTTTTTTTCAAAACCAAAAAAAACTTCCGTCCACTCCTCCATCCCCTCCCCCCCTTCTCCCCTCTCTCCATCTCCCCCCTCCCCATTTTCCTCTCTCCCCTTCAAATTTTACTATATCATTTATCCTCCCTCTCCCCCTTTTCCCCCTTCCCCTCCCTTCCCTTTATTCCTCCCCTCCCCCCCTCCTTTCCCCCCCCTCCCCCCCTCCTGGTCTACGTCCTCGTTTTCTTTTTTTTTCCCTGCCGTTTCCTTTATTTCATCTTTTCCTCCCCCTTTTCCTTTCTTTCCATTTTTACCTTTCTGGGGAGTATCTTATCTTATCTCAATATATTTTTATTTTGTTAAATCATTTCTCCCCTTCCCTTTACTTCTCTACCCTTCCGCCCCCCCGCGCGCCCCCCCCCTCCTCCTCTCCTACCCATTCCCCTTCCCCTATCGTAAGTCCCCTCCCCTAAACACCACTCTTTTTCCCTTTCTTTTCCCCTCTCACACTCTTTTCTATTATTAAATAAACTCCTCTCCCTCCTTCTTCAAACTTCTCCCCCGCCCCTCTCCCCGCCCCCTCGTTTCCCCCCCCCCCCGCACCTCCCCTCCCAATTTCATTGGTCTACCTTTTTTTTTTCTTTTTTTTTTTGTTACCGCAACTTTTTCTCATCTATTTCATATATTCGTCCTTTTGCCAAATTCTTCGCATTCCCCTTAGGATTAGATCGCCCAATACTCCCCATCGATCCGCGCCGTATGAGACCCTTATGCAATCCCCCCCCCAGTTTGATTCCTTCCAAAGTTTTTTTTTTTTTTCCCCTCACGTTCTACCCCTTCCCTTACTTGATTCTCTCCTTGCCCTTCCGCCTGTAATTTCAAACTTACCTATTTCATCACTCACGTGTTCCTTTGACCCATTTCTATTTCCACCCCCTTCTCCCCTCTCTTCCTTGGTTCTCCTCTCCATCCCCCTCATTCTCCTTTCCCATCCCAGTCTGTCGTTTGCTTTCACAATTCCCCCGTAGATACTTAGCCCCCCGCCCTTTCCTTTTTTCCCTTTGGTTTTTCTTGCTACATCCCCTTCTTATAGGGGACTTTCCCTCCTCCCTGTGGGGTACTCTGTTCGTCTGTCATCTGCCGCGGTCGCATCGATGATTACCACACTCCGGCGCCGATTCTGCCCGGCCCGCTGGGCCGGCCCCGAGCGCCGAGCCGATTCTCGTTATGATAGCACGATGATAAATAAGCGATAACACCTTTTGTTCAAGAGGCAACCATAACCGGGGGGCTACCAAAAACCATAAAGCCGGCGCCGAATGTGTGTGATAATCGAGATACAAAAACGGAAAATATTACCAGGGGGACCAGGGTCCAAGAATCGTCTTATTATATAATAATGCAAGCACAAGTGCAAAACGTACTGAAGTAGTTTTGATCATGGCGTGTGGGGCATTAGATTATACAATGTGGATTATACAATGGGGGACAAAAGTATTTTGACAACGCATTGCAAAAACTTAAACCGCTTGTTTCTTCATGCTGAGAGAGGTAACGGTACCCACTATATTTTTTAGAGAGAGCAAACATAATAGGCTTTAAATGACCAAAATATTGCAGTGATATCACACGTCATTATTTTTCTATAATTATTTGCATGGCAGACTATCGTACTTTGGCTGGACAAAAGTATTTTGACAATAATATTAATTTAATAAAGTGATAGAAAAACTTAACTATGGAGATAGTAACAATAATATTATTAAAAAATAAGCCCACTTCTAACATCAAGGACCTTCTGTAAGCGATCTAACCTAATTTTATAATGTTTTTAATGAAACATCCTGCCAAAGTCCTCAAACCTCAGTTATCAGTCTCCTTGGGCGTTCTTGATAAGTTTGAGTTACGTTTTACTTTTGAATAAGGCCACACATTCTCTATAATATTGTGATCAGGGGTCTGAGGTGGCCAATCTAATGTATTGACTTCAATATCCCTCGAAAATTCAGTTCTAATATGGGCTTTGTGGCATGAAGCGTTGTCCTGCTGCAGTGTAAATGATTTTCCAATGAACCGGTGACAGGAACTCGTTGCGTGGTCATTCAGGACACGTAAATAATTGTCCTTCATCATTGTCCTATTAATAAATATCAAATTGATAAGGCTACCGACACACACGAAACCTCAGAGCACTACCGATTCTTCACTATGTGACACCCGTTCGTACACAGGCCTTTTTTTCTTTGCGAATATTCTTTGGCAACCTTCTGTAAATCGCTTTTTTTTATCCATGATACTCAAAGGAACCATCGTCAATCCATAATACTTGTCCCCAGAATAATTGCGGCTTGCCTATGAAGGATTCAGCAAATCGTTACCTTTCTGGTTTATTTTATAGTGATAGCAAGGGTATTGAAAGGTCTATAACGTAGAAAAATTGTCCTTCTTTCGCCGACTTGGGATAGTTTTTCTACTTATTGATAATTTATGATTATTTTTGAGTTTAATCGACATGACTTTTAGGAAAATCCGCACATTTTCTTTAAATGTTATCAATATTATGCGGTCTTCTACAGTTTTTTGTGAATGATCTTCGCGATCTGGGTTTTTTTTTGAGTGAATCAGTTTTCTATTTTTTGTTAATTTAGTAGTAAATTGCTCATAGAAATAGATTTTATAAGATTGTAAGGTATTCCACAGAAATACCTGCATTATTCTGCGTGACCGATTGATTTTTTAAAGATTTCACTTAATCACGTGGATTGCCAATAATTTATCAAAAAATATGATCAAATAAAGGCTATTATTAAAGAGGGCTCGAAAAATAACTTAAAAAAATAAAATACGTATTTTGTATCTCAAGCGAATTACTGAAAATGAATATGAAAAGGAATGTCAAAATACTTTTGTCCAGCCAAAAAACGATAGTCTGCCATGCAAATAATTATAGAAAAATAATGACGTGTGATATCACTGCAATATTTTGGTCATTTAAAGCCTATTATGTTTGCTCTCTCTAAAAAATATAGTGGGTACCGTTACCTCTCTCAGCATGAAGAAACAAGCGGTTTAAGTTTTTGCAATGCGTTGTCAAAATACTTTTGTCCCCCATTGTATAATAATGCAAGCACAAGTGCAAAACGTACTGAAGTAGTTTTGATCATGGCGTGTGGGGCATTTGATTATATAATGTTGAATGGAATGGAGTAAATGATGTTTTGAGAAGCTGTTGAAAGAGACAGTAATGTTTTGAGAAGCTGTTGCAAGAGACAGTAATGTTTTGAGAAGCTGTTGAAAGAGACAGTAATGGTTTGAGAAGCTGTTGCAAGAGACAGTAATGTTTTGAGACACTTTTGAAAGAGACAGTAATGAGCAGAACTAAAGAGAAATGGTTGAAATAAGTGAAATGGTTGAAATAAGAACGGTTGAAAGAGACAGTATGCTTGAAGGGCTGATACGAAAAGTGTGAGGAACTTATCATAGTGCACAAAAAAAAAAAAAAAAAAAAAAAAAAAAATGTTTTATAATGACGTGTGGCACATAAGGTAGTTTGACGTATTTACATAGATCGGTTGGAAGTATGATAATGAAAGTAATTAGAAAGAAACTTGAATTAAGTTAAAGAAGATGAATTATGTTAGTTCAAGAATGCAACTAAAACTTGAAGATAAGATTCTGTATGGAACAACGAAAACGATCAAGAGAAAGAAGAAACGGGGATGAAATATGGTTGATAATTTGTGAATAAATAGATTTATTGAGTGAAGCTTTTTGCTAGAGTTACACGAGGCCGTGTTAAAGTCAGGATGGCCGTGTCGAAGCAAGTAGTACTAATATGTTGGCACGCACTGTAATTGTGCTTGCTACCTACTCGCATATTTTCCCTTTTCTGTATGCCTTCGTATTTATGCGTGTGGTTGCAGTGTCGGTGTGTGATGAGGTTGTATGTGTGGGGTTGAAGTTTTCGGCTATTTTCTGAGAATTGATTTCATCATATTGCATCAGCCAATTTGTACATTGTCGCTTAAGAAGTACCGTTCTTGCGGGGCGACAGCGTTGTGTCGCTGTCGCCGAGTGAGGTTCGATGGTAGGCACAAAGAATAATTGAGAGACACAAGTTAGTTGCGTCCAGAATTCAAGTGCGATCGAAACTTCGCTGCGCGAAACGATGACCGACAATAATACTGTTCCGACATATATATATACTTATATGTAAAGCAAATTGTAGCACACAATGTGTACAAGTTATCACCACGCAACTCAGGCAAATTTTATGACAAATGTAAACAACTTTAAAATAACATAATTCCCTCTATAATATCACGCCACTCAGCCCAGACATAAAAGCTTCTTGCACTATTCCCACAGAGTAAGCAGTTTTAGCCTCAATATAAACATAAGATTTCCCTGCGTTGTTTCCATGAGCCCATAGAGCCGGCAACCCAGCTTTAATGTAATCAAATCTTAATTTCACAATCCCGATATAAAATCACGTAAGCCAATCTTGGGAGCTTTTGAGCTTTGAGCTTTAATGAGGGAAGCTTTAGCATAAACATTAGCTGACTTGCAGCATAAGATCATATCTTGTAATCAGTTCAATTTTGGAGTTTAATAAAAGAACACTAAGTTCACTAATTATAAAATATATTTTTTTATCAACTTGCAAAGGCAAGAAGAATAATTGGCGCCCAACGTGGGGCATACGTTAAATAAGAAAACACATTGAAAGAATATAAAAACCTTTTAATGTAATCGTACGCCGCCAAAATTTTAAACGTGAACTAAAAAGTGTTAAAAAAATTAATTAAACCCAACAGAAACAAAAGGTTTCTGTAACTCAACTGATAGCAACTCACACTAGAACACTTCAAGATCAAATTACAGAATTAAAATCACAATTAACATTATCATCTAATAATGAACAAGAATTTAGAGCAACAGTAATCAATGAAGCGATTGATATAATTGAATGATAATTTGATATAATTAAATCTTTACCAGAGTTCTCAGGAAGCCAGAACGAGTATGTAAGCTGGCGTGAAGCAGCTTGCGGCGCTATGCGAATGTATAAAGAAGGCAGTAGAAGATACGTAGGTGCTTTAACAATACTTAGAAACAAGGTCACTGGTAGGACAAACGATGTCCTAACCAATCATGGAACCGTACTTAACTTTGAGGCGATACTTGCTAGATTAGATTTTGCATATAGTGACAAGCGTCCGATGCATAATTTGGAACAAGAATTAAGCGTATTACGACAGGGTAACTTATCAGTTCTTGACTATTACAATCTGGTCAACAAAAAATTAACTCAGATAATAAACAAAACTATCATGACATACGGCGATAAAGCCAATTTAATTAACGAATTAAATACGAACAAGTAAGAAAACTCTAGTCGAGAGTGCTCGACTACGAGATCCCCTGAACCCTTCAAGCAACAGCCATTTCAATAATTTTTAGCGTCTCTCTGCTTACACAAACACACACATACACACGCAAACACACATACATAGACACCCATAGGCGCGCACGCATGGGCTGCAGTGTGGGCTTACTATGGGAACTTAATTGTTTAATAACTTTTTTTCTGGACGTACGTTCTCCATGAAACTTTCAGATTGTGGTTTTATCATTACTAAGCGTATAATTGCCAAAGCTCAAGTCTCTAGTATTTGAAATACGCCTTTTACAAACTTATGGGTGAGGGGGTGGATATAAGGGTGGGGGGTGAAATTGAACATAAATCGAAATTCTATAACGTACATATCAATCTACATTTAAAATTTGGATACTCTAGCTCTAAAGATGTAGGAGATATAATTTTATAACTGCATTTCGATAAGGTTTTTGATCGATAAAAAAATAACGGGATGAGTTATCGATTTTTAGTGATAAACTCGATATCCGCGTGCTATATACGAGCATTTTAAAAAAAAGTTGAAGTCTCTAGCTTCTATATCTTCTGAAATCGACGCGTTCAAACATACGGACAGACGGACAGACGGACGGACGGACAGACGGACAGACGGACAGACAGACGGACAGGGCTAAATCGACTTAGCTCGTCGCCCTGATCAAGAATATATATACTTTATGGGGTCTACCACGCCTCCTTCTGCCTGTTACATACATTTCAACAAAAACATTATACCCTGATTTCCCATTTTCAATGGGTTCACGGTATAAAAACAGAAGGTGAACAGTTACATATAGATATTTTTTATGCTCAAAAACTATCATTCATCACTTGTATAGATGCTTATTCCAAATTCCTAGTTATTAAAGAAATCAATAACAAGTCCGATATGGCTAACAAGGTATTAGAATTGATCCAAATTTTTCCATTTGCTAAATCAATAATGCTAGATAATGAACCTAGTTTTTCATCAGCACAATTCAAATCAACAATGTCCCGTTCAGGCATAACTATTTATTATGCAGACCCCAGACATAGCCTTAGTAACGGTCAAGTAGAAAGAGTTCATTCAACACTTATTGAAATTTCTCGATGCATCCAAGAAGAATTTAATATAATTGACTATTCTGAAGTCATATACCGCGCAGTTAAAGAAATATAATAACACAATACAATCAACAACCCAACAAAAACCATGCGAAATTCTATTCAATAAAATAAATCATTCTGAATTGCCCGAAAAACTAGAATCAGCTCAATCCAAAATGCTAGAATACCATAACAAAAAAAGGATATCTAAAAATTATCAAGTAGGTGAAATGATTTATGAAAAAAAACATGGCGAAAGAAATAAATTACAGCCGAAATATAAAAAACAAGTAGTCAAAGAAGATTTAGGAAATACAGTAAAAATAAATAATAGAGACCGCATAATTCATAAAGATAATATAAGATCTTAATAAAACAATTTTTCTTTAAATTTTAGCATGACCATTTTATATGTACTAATTACTTTACTGCCCTTCTGCCGCCCCGATATCATAAACTACTCCAATGACGACTACGTTTTACTTGAGGACGTTGACAATTTTCTATTATACGAAACATTCGGAGAAGTCTTCCACGTTACTAATTTAAGTTTTTATAATGACATACTTGAAAAAGAGCTAACATTTTTTCAGTAATAGAAGTAACTCTAGACTGGGAAATAACTATGGAACTAAATTTAATTAAAACCCTTCTTTCTCAACTTACACCCCATAGAGTCTCTAAGCAAAGTATCAATGAATTAGGTACTATTTTTAAATGGATTACAGGAACACCAGACCATAATGACATGCTAACAATTCAAAATAAAATAAACGAACTCATTGAAAATAATAATATACAAAAAAAATCAAATTAATTCTGCAATTTTTAAAGAAGTTACTAAAATAACAAATCTTCTAGAAAATATTAAATTCAATCAAGAAATATTATTGAAAAAATATCGATTAAAACTATTATCACTTGACCTGCAAAATCTGCTCGACACTATTACATTTTCAAAAGCCAACATAATAAACCCAAAAATTTTAAATAAACAAGACATAACAAACATATTTAATCACTAAGCATTCAATATTACTCTTATTGACCTTCTAGACGTATCCTATTTTTCAATTATCTCATACCAAGGTTTAATTATAGTTTTCATAAAATATCCAACTATAAACCATAATTGTAAGTTATACCATGCTAAAGCAATTTCCCAATCAGATGGAAAACTATTTATAGACGATAAGATCGCTAAATGTAAGAACACTTTTTATATTATAAAAAACTTTAAAGCCGAAATTTATAATACCTTTGCTCAAATTGTCTACCAAAAAAACTGCTTCATCGATTCAGTTAATAAGCAATTCACAAGCTGCACAAAAATATCAGAAAACAAGTAAGAAGACTCTAGTCGAGACTGCTCGACTAGGAGATACCCTGAACCCTCCATGCTGATGGTCCAATCATTCTGCACTTCTTCTAAGCACACACATACACATGCACCCACCCGCACGCATAGGCCCGTGCTCTGCTAACTGCGCAGCAGAGACTGCGCTTGGGCTGCACTGCAGCTTGGGCAATATTATGAGAATTTATTTGTTGAATAATTTCATTTGTAGACGTACAATCTTAATGAAACTTTCAGAACGTAATCATTATGTGTAAATGTGTGTACATTCCAAAGCACAAGTCTCTAGTACTTGATATACGTTTTTTACAAATTTGGGGCGAAGGGGGCGTGGTATCCAAAATCTGTAAATTACAAAATGTGTGTGCCCATCAAATGTATATACACAGTAAATCTGAAGTCTCTAGGTCTAATAGTGTTCAAATTAGGCTGAAAAAACCATATAAATTTATCGATTATCCTCGATAAAAAAGATATCGAATGAGTTATCGAAAAAATATGATAAACTCGTACTGCGTATGGTATACACGAGTATGCATACAAAATTTCAGCTCTCTAGCTCCTTTAACTTCTGAGATCGACGCACTCATACGGACGGACGGACGGACGGACAGACGGACAGGGCTATATCGACTCAGCTCATCGTCCTGATCAAGAATATATATACTTTATGGGGTCTGCGATGATTCCTTCTGCCTGTTACATACTTTTCACTAAAACCATTTTCAATGGGTTCAGGGTATAACAAGTAAGAAGACTCTAGTCGAGACTGCTCGACTAGGGAGATACCCTGAACCCTCCATGCTGATGGTCCAATCATTCTGCAGTTCTTCTAAGCACACACATACACATGCATCCACCCGCATGCATGAGCCCGCGCTCTGCTAACTGCGCAGTAAGCAGCGACTGCGCTTGGGCTGCGCTGTGGTATGGGCAATATTATGAGAATTTATTTGTTGAATAATTTCGTTTGTAGACGTACAATCTTAATGAAACTTTCAGAACGTAATCATTATGTGTAAATGTGTGTACATTCCAAAGCACAAGTCTCTAGTACTTGATATACGTTTTTTACAAATTTGGTGCGAAGGGGCGTGGTATCCAAAATCTGTAAATTACAAAATGTGTGCGCCCATCAAATGTATATACACAGTAAATCTGAAGTCTCTAGGTCTAATAGTGTTCAAATTAGGCTGAAAAAACAATATAAATTTATCGATTATCCTCGATAAAAAAGATATCGAATGGGAGTTATCGAAAAAATATGATAAACTCGTATCTGCGTATGGTATACACGAGTATGCATACAAAATTTCAGCTCTCTAGCTCCTTTAACTTCTGAGATCGACGCACTCATACGGACGGACAGACGGACAGGGCTATATCGACTCAGCTCATCGTCCTGATCAAGAATATATATACTTTATGGGGTCTGCGATGATTCCTTCTGCCTGTTACATACTTTTCACAAAACCATTATACCCTGATTTCCCATTTTCAATGGGTTCAGGGTATAAAAATAAGCCAATAGAAGTAATTACAGATGGTGCAATTTTAATATCAGGAAAAAATTGCGTTAATAACACCTGGCTTACAGGCACTTATCTCATAACTTTCAAAACCATTGTAACCATAAACAATATTACTTACACAAACGAAAAAGAGAAACTGCTTAATTATGTAAAACATAACAAATTTACAAATTATTTAATTACTGAATATAAAACCTCTAATGACACCGAATTACGATTAGAAAATACTAACACTCTATCAAAAATTGTAATAGAATTAGAAAACAACCACACAAAAATAACATTCATTATATTTTTAATAATTTTTACATTCATTATGATAAAGCTTCTCAAATTTTGTTCAGGGAAAAATTTCAACCCTATTACATTTTTATTTTCAAAACCCGTCAAATAATCAAAATTCTGATATACTAAATGCCATAAATAATCAAATCGAATTTCTAATGAGAAATCGTTAAGAATCGAGGACGATCCTTCTTAAGAAAGGGGGAGTTATCACCACGCAACTCAGGCAAATCTTATGACAAATGTAAACAACTTTAAAATAACATAATTCCCTCTATAATATCACGCCACTCAGCCCAGACATAAAAGCTTCTTGCACTATTCCCACAGAGTAAGCAGTTTTAGCCTCAATATAAACATAAGATTTCCCTGCGTTGTTTCCATGAGCCCATAGAGCCGGCAACCCAGCTTTAATGTAATCAAATCTTAATTTCACAATCCCGATATAAAATCACGTAAGCAAATCTTGGGAGCTTTTGAGCTTTGAGCTTTAATGAGGGAAGCTTTAGCATAAACATTAGCTGACTTGCAGCTAGCTTTATGATTTCCGGAGATACAGTTTTATCCGATTTGCCAGGCCCCCAATGGGCGTAGATATATCCGCCATAGCTTAATGGACTTGGGTGGTCGACGCGGACCTACATACCAAATTTCAGCTTTCTAGCTCTTCAACTAATATGGTTTCTGGTATATCGGAAAATTCATTTTCCGATTTGCCACGCCCCTAGTGGGCGGATCAGGAAAATTTTAACACTTTACAAATCGGAGTTATACACGAGTATGTGTTCCAAATTTCAATACTCTAGCTTTAATAGCGGCGAAATGAACTGCGTTCATACGGACAGACGGACAGACGGACGGACAGCAAGACGGACGTTGCACAAAACCAATATACTAATTCACTTCGTGAATGAGTATAAAAATAAAAATTCCGCCCCACGACGGGGTTTGAACTCTAAGCTCAATACATAAGACACACGCACTCAACCACATTAACTATTAGACCACCGATAGATGTGATAAAAAAGTTGCATATATAATACTAAGGTATGTAAAGAAGTTATTTCTTGGCCAGGGTATACATCTCAGTCTTCCCCAGGTCTTTTCTACAAGATTATTTGTAAATTGCCGAGACTAAAGAAATGAGAGCGGACAGCGGGCCGAAACGATCGCGCTGTCCGCGATTGGGTCACCAGAAACTTGAATGTTAAAAAAAAGTAACTTGAGACAAAAAATTCGAATTCTCGAAACCCGGAGATCGGATACCGATTACAGTCCCGTTCCGGTTCCGACAACCTCAGCCTATCTTGCCTCCAGCCACGCATATTCCCCACGAGCCCGCTCCGGTGTATAACACTCTGCGTGGAGTCGTGCGACCCATGTGTGGCGGTGAGACACCTATGGTCAGCCCTGGAGGGCAGCACGCCAGCGGCTTCCCAATCCGGATTCCGGCTTATAACGCTCGGAATCTTTCATGCGCCCCGCTGCGCCCTGTCTCCCAGTATTGACCAGTTGCTGGCCTCCTAACGCATGTTCTCCCCTGGCCTCCCGACACGCGGCCGAGGCAGCCGTGGTTACACCCGGCTTGGGCGTATAACGCTCCGGGCTGAGTGGTGCCACCGTGGTGCCGCGGTGCGGTGCCTGGAAACCAATGGTTCGCACGTCAGACGCTGGTGTATGACACTCAACGTCTTCAGTACGATTCCACCGGGTCCCCCCTAGAATCCAAATATCTCTTCCTCCTCACAAAGCTACGCGCCACTCCCTCGATCTCGCTCGCAGCCAAACGGGTTGCTGCCACGATCCGGCCCAGGCGAGACGCTCAGTGGTCAGCGGCTCCTCGCTTTGGGGTTCTGGCGTATAACACTCAGAATCCCTCGGCGCGACTCCGCTACTCTGAGCCTGGAATTGGCGGCATCCGACCACAAGACTAGCGACCTAACTCTCAGAGCGTAGCCATGCTGACCATTATTGCTAACCAGCTCTCGCCAGGCTACGGTGAGATAATGAGGCACAGACTCTCGATGCGTAATCCGACTGGCCGCTGTCGACTGGAGCTATCTGAGTGCCGGCGGTGTCCCACGTCAGACTCTGGCGTATAACGCTCAGAGCCAGCTCGGACAATGCTCGTCAGATTGCGTTGAGATATCTGGGGCAGTCGGTTTCTTGCGTCAGACTCTGGCGTATAACGCTCAGAGCCTTCAGCGTGATCCCGCTGCACCGAAACGCGAAACTAGCCATTTATTTGCTTTCTCGATGACACACGCGGCCCTTCTCGACACGTGCCCCAAACCGGTGATTGCCGCAATTTGGCTCTGGCGTATAACGCTCATCGCCAACTTGTGCAATCCCGGTAGGCGAGACACAAGTCACCGAGTCCAGGAAGGCAGCAGGCCGACGGTTCACATTCCGGGCTCTGGCGTATAACGCTCAGAGCCCATCCTGCCCCCGCCGTCGACAACTGCCTCCCTAACGCGGCACCTCGTCACTTCTCACTCCTCGAATAGATTCACTGTTTTATAGCGGTTATTATTTTATTCACCATTTATTTAGTTTTTTTTTTTTCCCCCACTTAATTTTAAACCTCGTTATTCTTTTCTCACTTTCACCCACTACCAGGCGCTCTTATGATAAAACCAGAGAAAAACAAAAAAAATAACAAGTAAGAACGTTGCAGTCGGGCGATACCGATTGCAGAATACTCATTCACAGCCCAAACGTTGATCCCATTATAATTTTTAAACAAGTAAGAAAGCTCTAGTCGAGACTGCTCGACTACGAGATACCCTGAACCCTCCGAGCAACAGCCATTTCAATCATTTTTAGTGTCTTTCAGCTTATACAAACACACACACACACGCAAACACATACATAGACACCCATAGGCACGCACGCATTAACAGGCATGGGCTGCAGTGTTCAATAACTTTTTTTGTGGACGTACGTTCTTCATGAAACTTTTAGAATGTGGCTTTATCATTACTATGCGTATATTTGCCAAAGCTCAAGTCTCTAGTATTTGAAATACGCCTTTTACAGAGATGAGGGTAAGGGGGTGGATATAGGGGTGGGGGTTAATTATAACAAAAATCGAAATTCTATCACGTGCAGTCGAGTCTACATTTAAAATTTGGAGACTTTAGCTCTAAAGGTGTAGGAGATATAATTTTATAACTGGTTTTCGATAAGGTTTTTGATCGATAAAAAATAACGGGAAAAAATAACGGGATGAGTTATCGATCTTTTGTGATAAACTCGATATGCGCGCGCTATATACGGACATTTGAAAAAAAAATCAAGTCTCTAGCTCTAATAGCTTCGGAGATCGACGCGTTCATACATACGGACAGACGGACAGACGGACAGACGGACATGGCTAAATCGATTCAGTTTGTCGCCCTGATCAAGAATATATATACTTTGTGGGGTCTGCCACGCCTCCTTCTCCCTGTTACATACTTTTAACAAAACCATTATACCCTGATTTCCCATTTTCAATGGGTTCAGGGTATAAAAATCATCGATAGCTATTGCCGTTTGTTAGAACTAGGATCTTCAAATCAATTTTATACAATTTTGATTTTTGTATATTTTGGAAACCGGTTCCAAGCTATCAGCAGATCAGCGCGATTTTCTAATACATGTGCACATACTCATCGTTTATTCTATGCGTATAGACAAAAGCGCGCCTTTTTTGATATTCTAAGAATTGCGATTGATTTCTGGATTTTCTAGCTGTTACTGTAGTTTTGTCAGATGATGCTCTATTATTACGTTATTATATTTTAGCTACCATATATTCAAGCAAAGCAATAGCGTGGGTGATAAAGGCGACGCGAGTTGTGTTAGAGTAGCGGAGGTTCAAAGCCCCTTCAATGTTTTTTTTTTTTTTTTTCATACATATTTCGTTTTTATTATAAAATAGATATTTTATTGGGAAGGTGCGAGCTTTAATAAAGGGTACTTAATACTTTTCATTTTCTTAATCGAACAATTTTATAAGTTTAAATTTGTTTGCACGTAAGCAACTGATCTCTTTTGAGTAGACTCTTTTTTGGCACAAGGAGATGAACCTGGACTGAATAAAGTTCAATTCATCAGCACTAAGCTCTTGCGATGGAGGGGGAGCGTATCTCCTGCACCGGTTGATGAAACGGAACATCCAAGCGGTGACACGGAGGGCTCGATGAAGTTCTGAAAACCTGCTTATGAATTCAGCTGGAGGAGTCAAGGTGGCAGCATGACTTTTAGCTGATTTTTGCTCCAGAGCAGTCTCCAAGCTAAGAGCGGGAACGAGTGGCCAGTGAGACTGGGAAAGTCGAAGCCAGTCTGGGCCATGGAACCACAGCGGATTTGAGAGAAGCTCCTGTGGATGAGCTCCCCTGCTAGCTAGGTCCGCAGGATTATGTTCTGAGCGGACATGATGCCAGTCACCAGGATTGGTGAGCTCAGTTATTTTACTGATCCGATTTGCGACGAAGGTTGTCCAGTTGCGCGCAGGCTTGTTTAGCCAGGCTAAGACAATAGTCGAATCGGTCCAGTAAAAAGACTGAAAACTGGCTGCTGGGGATGCTGGCAGCAGTACTGAGCATAAGTCGGTCAGAAGGACAGCACCGCAAAGCTCCAAACGGGGTATGGAAAGGGATTTGATCGGAGCGACTCTCGTTTTGGCGGAGAGCAGATTAACGAAGATCTGGTTGCCAAGTTCTACACGGAGATAGACAGCCGCTCCGTAAGCACGCTCAGATGCGTCACAAAACCCATGAAATTGGATGGTAGCTTGAGGCTGGAAGTGTAGCCATCGAGGCACACGGATATCCCGAAGGCTGGAGGAGTTGAGGATAAACTCTTGCCATTCGGTGAGGAGATCAGCAGGCAGAGGTTGGTCCCAATCTAAACCGCGTAGCCAGAGCGCTTGCATAAATATCTTTGCACGGATGACGAAGGGTGCCCGCCACCCTGCAGGGTCGAACAAATTGGCGATCTGGGAAAGGACCGACCTTTTTGTGTAGGACTCCTGGAGAGGAATATCAGGGGGCGAAAAAAAGAAAAGATCGGCTTGCGCTTGCCAACGTAGGCCTAGGGTCTTTGCTGTGCTGGAATCTTCAAGCTCTAAGAAGTCCTCGCACAGCCGATGACTCTTTGGGATAGCCTTCAAACAGTCCATGGAATTGGATGTCCACTTCCTTAAGGGAAAACCCGCACTCTGCAGAGCTTCTGTGAGTTCGGCGATAGTTGCGATCACCTTTTCTTTGGAGTGTGCTCCTGCAAGTACGTCATCGACGTACATGCACTCGGAAATGACCTTACTGGCGAGAGGTAAACGGAATCTCACGTCAATTGCGAGCTGTTTGAGAACTCTCAAAGCCAGGAAAGGGGCACAGTTTACTCCATAGGTGACGGTGCTTAGTTCGAAGTCTCCGATGTTGCCGTCTGGCTTACGGAAAAGGATCCGTTGGAAGGGGGTGTGTTTTGAATCCACATGAATTTGGCGATACATTTTCGTGATGTCAGCATTGAACACGTAGCGATAGTATCGCCATTGAAGGATTTGCATCGTGAGATCGGACTGAAGGACCGGGCCTGGATGAAGGATATCATTCAGGCTCTTCCCATTGGAAGATGGGCACGATGCATTGAACACCACCCTCACTTTGGTGGTGGTGCTGTCGGGCTTAAAGACGGCATGGTGAGGCAGGTAAAAGTTGCTCATTGCAGGATTGCAATGTGAAAACACTGGCCTCATATGACCCAAGTCGAGATACTCTTGCAGGATAGCTTCGTATTCGGCATTGAGTGTCGGATTCTTGGACAATCTGCTCTCATTTTTGAGAAACTGCCCCAGAGCGATGGATCGCGAATGACCTAAGTCAGGGTGATCCGGATTTTTGAACGGAAGAGTCACGACGTAGGAGCCAGACTTGTCTCTCCGTGTGGTTCGGACAAAATTATCCTCACACGCAGAGTCCGGCTCACTGGCTACCTTGGGGAGATTCTCCACCTCCCAAAATTTGGTGATGAGGTGGTCGAGTTTTTCATCGTGGAGAACGGTAACCCTAGTCGTGAAAGCGGAAATCGACTCTTGAGGCTTCTTTGTGACTGGACCCGTAAGAATCCAGCCAAAGATTGTCTCTTGGCCCATAAGTGATCCGCAGAGGTTAGGGCGGAAGCCCCCCTGAACGATCGACGGAAGGATATCCGCGCCTAAAAGAACGTCAATTTGTTTAAGAGATGCTGCGGAATGGGGTACGATGGCAGATTGCCGGAGAGCCGTGGGATGACTAAAGCTGAGGCCTCAATTCAAAGTCGAGGTCTCAGAGGAGTGCCGATGTGGAAATCACAAAGCTTCGTCGATTTTGCTGCCACAGAGTGGCCTAGACCGGATACCTGCGTTTGCACGGATCGGAATGGTAGCTTCATCAGACGGAATAATCGTTCGGAAATGAACGTTGCCTCGGACCTCGAATCGATTAGAGCCCTGGCTGGATATGTGACCCCCAAGTGACACACATCAATTACGGCCGTACCAAGCAGGACCCCTGGAGTATCGGCCGTGAAATACGACTGCACATTACGAGGTACTTCGGACGTACCTGGAGTCACCGCGGCTCCGGACGAGGAGCTGGATGCTGTGGAGCCTTCACGGTGAAGCAGTGTATTGTGCCTCCCCTTGCACTTGGCGCAATTGTGAATGCTAGTGCAGTCGCGCAGTTGGTGGCCTTGAGCAAAGCAGTTCAGGCAAAGTTGCCTTCGCTTTATGTATGTCTCGCGCGCTGCCAAGGACATTTGGATGAAGCGAGGACACAGACGAACCGGATGGTTCTCTTTAGCACACAAATCGCACTTTTTGGATTTGGAGTGGACTTGTGACTCGAAGGCATGGACCTTTTTATGAGAGGTGCTGACCGTGGATTTCGGATCTGCACCTGGGACTTTCGGGAGGGACCTATCACCTTCCATAGCTTCAAGCGCGCGAGCATGCTCACTAATGAAGAGACTTACGTCTTTCCATGCTGGGATGTCTGATTTTCGTGTTAAGGAATGTTCCCAGAGAGATCGAGTGTGTTCGGGCAATTTGGAAGTGCACAAGAACACAAGGATACAATCCCAGTTCTCCGTAGAGATTTGGGCTTGCTCGATGGCAGTGACACACCGATGAATGGTGCCATGCAATTCTCTGAGAGCCGCACCTGATTCCTTGGTGACTTTGGGGAGATTGAGAAGAATTTTGAGCTGACTGTTCACTAACAGTCGCTTGTTCTCGTACCGGTCACACAAGGCGTCCCAAGCTGATGCAAAGCCGTCGTTCGTGAGCGGGCACTCGGCGACTAAGGCATTTGCATCACCTGCTGTCTTTGAATTGAGGTGGAATAACTTTTCCACCGGAGTTAGGCGTGGATTCTGAATGTAAATTGCAGTGAAGAGGTCACGGAATGTTGGCCAGCGCAAGTAGTCGCCATGGAACACTTCCGTATCAACGGGTGGAAGACGACAGCCTCCAGACGAGGCGAAAGGAGCGGACATAGGAGCGGGCGGTGTACTTGATGCGGAAAGTGCATCGATCTGTACACCCAAATGGGTCGTACACCGCTCATACACAGTATAACAGTTATCGAATTTAGCCTCCATGGCTTCAACTTCGCCACTACTCGCCCCTTGGCTCAACGCTCTGGCACAGACCTTGTACTGCTGCTCAGCATCATCCCATAATGCCTTGACACGATCTCGGCGGATTTCGAAGGCCCGGAGCTGAGCCGCCTGAGTGGCGTTGGAATCTCCAGGACCGTCGATGCGGGCTTCGAATTTGATGAGCCTATCCGCAGCCGCGATGAAGTCGGACAGAGACATATTGACTGATACGGCGGGCTTCGGACTGGACCGTGTAACGACCGGACTGCGCTTGAAAGTGCTGGTGGTCTGTGGTTTCCCGGTCGGAATGGGAGATGCGGAAGCAATGCGCTTGATCAGACGGGAAGCAGGTACACTCAACTGCGCTCGGCTTGAACGATCGGACATGGAAGTGCGGAGGATTGGTTGACAGAACTCCCTACTAGAGAGAAGTTTCCGAGCGAACGAGGATGAAAAGTAACAATGATATCAGCGGAACTGGCCTGTACACCAGTCGATTCAAAGAAACTGTAAGCAATTCAGAATAATTCAAGTTGGTTGAATTAATTGGAATGAATTAAGCTCGAGTTACTTAATTAGAATGAATTTAGTTCGAAGAAAAAGAGAATCAACTTAATTTGGATAAATTAAGTTGGATGTAGCTTGATTTGAAACCGAAAATAAGCAAAAAGAATAATTTGCTTGAGCTAATTAGAATAAATTAAGCTCGAGTTACTTAATTAGAATAAATTAAGTTTGAAGAAAAGGAGAATCAACTTAATTAGGATAAATTAAGTTGGATTAAGCTTGATTTGAAATCGAAAATAAGCAAAAAGAATAATTTGCTTGAGCTAATTAGAATAAATTAAGCTCGAGTTACTTAATTAGAATAAATTAAGTTTATTAGCCTTTTTTGTTGAGTTTTATCAGCTAATCGAAATTTATCAGACCCAAAAAAAAACGTTTTATTTGGGAAAAAATAATAAATAAAAACACAAAAAAAGATAAACAAGTAAGAAAGCTCTAGTCGAGACTGCTCGACTACGAGATACCCTGAACCCTCCGAGCAACAGCCATTTCAATAATTTTTAGTGTCATTCAGCTTAAACAAACACACACACACACGCAAACATATACATAGACACCCATAGGCACGCACGCATTAACAGGCATGGGCTGCAGTGTGGGCTTACTATGGGAACTTAATTGTTCAATAACTTTTTTTGTGGACGTACGTTCTTCATGAAACTTTCAGAATGTGGTTTTATCATTACTATGCGTATATTTGCCAAAGCTCAAGTCTCTAGTATTTGAAATACGCCTTTTACAGAGATGATGGTAAGGGGGTGGATATAGGGGTGGGGGGTGAATTATAACAAAAATCGAAATTCTATCACGTGCAGTCGAGTCTACATTTAAAATTTGGAGACTTTACTCTAAAGGTGTAGGAGATATAATTTTATACCGGGTTTTCGATAAGGTTTTTGATCGATAAAAAAATAACGGGATGAGTTATCGATTTTTAGTGATAAACTCGATATCCGCGTGCTATATACGAGCATTTTAAAAAAAAGTTGAAGTCTCTAGCTTCTATATCTTCAGAAATCGACGCGTTCATACATACGGACAGACGGACAGACGGACAGACGGACAGACGGACATGGCTAAATCGATTCAGTTTGTCGCCCTGATCAAGAATATATATACTTTGTGGGGTCTGCCACGCCTCCTTCTCCCTGTTACATACTTTTAACAAAACCATTATACCCTGATTCAAAGGTTCAAAGCCCCTTCAATGTTTTTTTTTTTTTTTTCATACATATTTCGTCTTTATTATAAAATAGATATTTTATTGGGAAGGTGCGAGCTTTAACCCTCTAATGCTGTTTTCTTAACTATTGGAGGAAAATAATTGGAACAATTTTTTTTTAAGTAAATTTAGGCTTCTAAACTCAAAAATGAACTCAGAAAAAATATAGAAGTTTTTGTTTAGCCGTCAGGTGCAAAAAAGGTAATAAGTGTCTCAAGACACTCTTGGGCATCTAAGAGTAAAAAAAAACGTATTTAATAGAAATGTTAATTTTTATTATTCATATGATATGTTTTAAAACAATTTTTTGTTGATGTGCAGCATAGATGTAAATTACATTTTTCACAAATGCATTGCGTTTGTGATGATTTACAGAGCTTGCACCGTCTCTTATTGTCCCGATCCAACCAATTTGGGAAGTGGTTGACTTGGTCAAAACGTAATTCCGCTATTGGGTGTAAAGTTTTTTTTTCCAAGTTTAAGCTCAAGCTGTGATGGTCGGGCCCGTGGGGATTGTGAAAAAGGTGACCGATCTGTTCGCAAAGATGGTGACTGCATCTGGTCTTGTAGAGATACGGTACTGACTGAACGACCTGCGTGGGCTTTATTTCTAAAAGCCACCAATCCTTCAGCGATTGACTCGCGAAAATCGGGAAGTTCCATCAATTTGTCACTGATTGCGTTTTGTTTTTGAATTCGCCTATAAAGAATATAAGCATTTGTTGCTGCCATATCAATACAATGATAAAAAATTCGAGTAGCAGCATCTTTGGTTTTAGCTTTGATGTGATAACGGCCCATAAGTCCATCCATAAGATCAACGCCGCCCATATGTGAGTTATATTCCCGAATTTCAATATGTTGCTTTTTCTTCCTGTCATAACGGTCAATCTTAAGTGTTCTTTCACTTAAACTTTCCGTAGCAAACGGTTTAACACCTACGTAAGTTGACAATAAGCGAACGTCCTTGTTATCCTTCCAAAGTACATTACTGACTTCTACCCCGTATGACGTGCCTACGAACTCAGTCGAAAACCCTCTCGGCTTTTTGTTAATGATTGTATCGTCAGGTAGCTTGCAATTGGGGATTCGATTCGCACGTACTGTGCCAAGGCTATAAATACCCTTTGCTCGCAAATATACCATTAGAGGCAAAGAGGTATAAAAATTATCAAAGTAGACGATGTGGTGCTTAAAGCTTTGTACTGTTTTGGTCAAACGTACTACTATGTTGGCCGAAGCACCGAGATCTGGGTGACCAGGTAAGACAATGTTATCGCCTGCTCCACTATAAATTTCGAATCGGTATGCATAGCCATATGAATCACACAAAACGAACAGCTTAATACCCCATTTGTATGGCTTATTGGGCATATATTGTCGTAAGTGATGTTTCATCTTTGTGCTACACATTTGTTCGTCAACACAGAGGCGTGGTTGCTTTGGCACTGAGTCAAATCTTGTATTAAGATAATCGACAAGTCTTCTAGTGCGAAATAATGGATCGTAGCCTGGTTGTCCCTTTTTGATCCGCTGGCTTTCATCACGTAATGACAGGTGCTGTTTAATTGTCTCAAATTTTGTGCGGTTCATACTGGATACAATGGGTAAAAAGGCATTTCTTCCCCAGTAGCTTCTCATACTCGGGTAGCGATATATTGACATATATATCAAAATTCCTATATAATGATGAACATCTTCAATGTTCATTTGGAATCTTGTTGATATGTTCTCCACTAAAGCTGCGCGCATGGTTTCTTCCACTATCATATCCATGATTTTGGCATCAAAAAAATAGCGAAATATCTCTGAAGGAGTTTTGAGATTCATTATTTCAGCCGGCAATGAAGAGTCGCCTTGAAAAGCAACATTGTTTACATGCAATTGCATAAATTGCTGTCGCCACAAAATTTTGCTCGGCTCCTTTGCTATTGATTCAATACCTAAAAGACATTAATTAACTAATCACATAATATAAAATAATATATCGCAATGTTGTTGTCTTACCAGCACCAGTAAAGCCACCAGAAGATGGCAAAGCCACGCATGTTATACCTTTAATAGTTGGTAGTGGCGATCGTTGTCTTTTCAGGGATTTCCTAATAGGCTCAGACTGACCATTATCAGGCACATTCTCTTCATCATTACAAGCAAATGATATTGTGCTAATATCCTCCACAGCAGCTATTAGAGTTTCTGCCACATTTAAGTCATCTTCCTCGTCGTCACTTGACTCGGATAACTCTGCATCGGAAGGGACATTCTCAAACAATTCCAACAACTGTTCATCAGTTAAATCGGATAATTTGAATCGTACCCGGTTTGCCATCTTTATATGGTTAATATGTCAGTTTCTAGTAAAACAATCCATATAATGAATAAGTGTACACACAAAATTGCAAGCAGTTGTGAAATAGCTGCTGGTAAAAAAAGTTGCTTGCAGCCCCAAAAGTGTCTCAAGACACTTATCACTGTTTTTAAGCTACAACGCACATTTTTTATTTATTTTTATTTTTGTAAACTAGTTTTAATTGTAAATAAACATACCTTCCAATAAAAAATTATTTTAAATGGATTGCTTTCACAGATTTTGTAAAATAATTGTTGCACAACAGCACATGCAGCAGATCAATTTACACGCGCGAAAAAACATATGTTTTGTGTTTATGAAAATAAAAAGTACCGTTTAAAGCACTGGAGAGCTTTTAAAGCTTTTTTCTCAGTAAATTTGAATGTTTTATTAACGATCAAGCAATATTTGAAAGACAAAAAAGCTCCCTTTTTTTTTTAAATTTAAAAATAAAATAAGTGTCTCAAGACACTTATGAGCGTTAGAGGGTTAATAAAGGGTACTTAATACTTTTCATTTTCTTAATCGAACAATTTTATAAGTTTAAATTTGTTTCTTCTTAAATAGCCTTCATAGCATATACGCATATAGGTATGTATATGTATGTATATACATATATACATACAGATACACATAAGTCTGCACGCATAGCATCAAGCATTCCAGCCTTCTTATACACGCGCTCACTTTTATGTGTGTATGTGTGTGTGTATGTACACATAAATGCGTACTCTAGCGTGTTCTAAGAATCTCAAATGCGACTGATTTGTTTTTGCATTGTTCTTGAAGTTTTTAACCGCTACTCTGGCTTTTCATAACAAGAATGTCATTTCGTTTTATTTTCTGTTGTTCAAAGCAGGCGGTAGCGCTGTCGGCAGAGGCGCCGGTTAAATTCGTTTTAGTTATTTTGACAAACATGCTATTTGGCTTGGGTGCGAGTTCAAATCCCGTGGGAAACTATTTTTTGTAAATTGCAATTTTTTTTATTTTAGCTTCTTTTATATTTTTTTAATTTTATAAAAATGTTTACTTCCGTGTTATCAATGCCTATTAAGCCTATTTGTATATACATGTACATACATAGATGGCTCACGCATATAAATGTCGCAATTTGATACTACAAATGCCGATTGCCACGCCCCTAGGGGCCGTAGACGCCTAATTTTTGGCGTGTTCTTAGAACGAGCTAACGGTAACGTACATGTCAAATTTGAATGCTTACGCTCCAAAAAATGTGAAAATTACAGGGTATTTTTCGATATGCCACGCCCCCAAATAGGCGTAACGATTATTTTTGGGACATCGATAGAGGATGTTACCAGTAACTCAACTATCCAAATTTGAAGCATCTAGCTCTTAAACTGTAGGAGATATAAGCTTTTGCGGTTTGCCACGCCCCCTTTGGGCGGACATATATCCATCATAGCTCGTTGGACTTGGGTTGTCACCCCGCGTATATATACCAAATTTCAGGTCTCTAGCATCAATAGTGCCTAAAATATAGCAAAATTTGTAAAATCACTATATCTTCAGGTCCGATTTGCTACGCCCCTAGTGGGCGTAAACATAAAATTTTTTTCATCAGTCATTATAAAATCATAACATTAGCTCACGTGCAAAATTTTAACTTTCTAGCTTCCGGAGATACAGTTTTATTCGATTTGCCACGCCCGCAATGGGCGTAGATATATCCGCCATAGCTTGATAGACTTGGGTGGTCATACCAAATTTCAGTTTTCTAGCTCTTCAAGTAATATGGTTTCTGGTATATCGGAAAATGCATTTTCCGATTTGCCACGCCCCCACACTTTATAAATCGGAGTTATACACGAGTATGTGTTCCAAATTTCAATACTCTAGCTTCAATAGCGGCGAAATGAACTGCGTTCATACGGACAGACGGACAGACGGACGGACAGCAAGACGGACATTGCACAAAACCAATATACTATTTTACTTCGTGAATGAGTCGAATAATACACGTGTGGGAATGCAATTCCCGACGGCTTACCGGCGAACCCTGTCCGCGTCACTGTCCATTGTCTTTTCTAGTGTTTGTCCGTTGACGTCTGCACGCTGCGTGGGTCCCAAGATAATTGATCTAATTTTATTTTCGGCAATTATTTCTAGGCCTTTCTGCTGCGAACTTTCACCTCTGCCCGCGGCGGCGTCGCTGCGCCTAGGTGCTGAGAGAGAGCTACGCAATGCAATTGTTTAAGCGGAGCTTTCGTTCTGCCTGCGGCGGCGTCGCTGCGCCTAGGCGCTGAGAGAGAGCTACGCAAGGCAATTGTTTAAGCGGAGCATTCGCTCTCGATCTTACTTTGCGCTCTTTGTTCTTTGCCGCTGCATTACATTTAAGAGCGTCAGAGCTGCATTGCGTGCCGTTTACGCTCTTGATTATTAGCATTGCTGGCGTTACTTTTCTTCTCTTCATTGCGGCCGCGTCGGAGATGCGGCGGGGGTCTTGTTATTGTTGTTGTCCGTTATTGCATCGTTTTTTTTATACCCTGAACCCATTGAAAATGGGAAATCAGGGTATAAGGGTTTTGTTGAAATGTATGTAACAGGCAGAAGGAGGCGCGGCAGACCCCACAAAGTATATGTATTCTTGATCAGGGCGACGTGCTGAGTCGATTTAGCCCTGTCTGTCTGTCTGTCCGTCTGTCCGTCTGTCCGTCTGTCCGTCCGTCCGTCTGTCCGTATGTTTGAACGCGTCGATTTCAGAAGATATAAGAGATAGAGACTTGAACTTTTTTTAAAATGACCGTAAATATAGCGCGCATATCGAGTTTATCACTTAAAATCGATAACTCATCTCGTTATATTTTTATCGATCAAAAACCTTATCGAAAGACAATTAAAAACTTATATCTCCTACATCTTTAGAGCTAGAGTATCCAAATTTTAAATGTAGATTCATAAGTACGTTATAGAATTTTGATTTTTGTTTAATATCACCCCCACCCCTATATCCACCCCTCACCCATAAGTTTGTAAAAGGCGTATTTCAAATACTAGAGACTTGAGCTTCGGTACATACACGCATATTAATGATATAAATACAATCTAAAAGTTTCATGAAGAACGTAAGATAGAAAAAAAATTATTAAACAATTAAGTTCCCATAGTAAGCCCACAGTGCAGCCCATGCGTGTTATTGCGTGCGCGCCTATGTGTGTCTATGTATGTGTGTTTGCATGTGTATGTGTGTGTTTGTATAAGCAGAAAGACGCTTAAAATTATACAAATGGCTTTTGCTCGAAGGGTTCAGGGGATCTCGTAGTCGAGCAGTCTCGACTAGAGCTTTCTTACTTGTTTTTTTTTTTTTTTTTTTTTTTGTCTCGCGCCGTTTTTATTCTTGTTGTCACGCAGATTAAATGCCCATGAAACGCCGTTAAGTTTCCCGTTGTTTCTGTCCTCGTTTATATTGTTGTCATGCTGTCCCCTATGATTCCGCTAAGATTCCGACGGGTATATACCTTACTTAAAATAGACTTTTTTTGTTGTCATTTTACTTATTTTATTAATGATCGTAATAATGGGTTGAACAGTTTTTCCGGGGTTGGGATGGGCAGAATGTGATTCTTCACACCCACCCTTTGTTGCCGGGGGGGTTTCCCGCGGGTTCGCCGGTTTCGCTGCCTCTCCCAGCCGCAGTATTGCTGGTGGTCCGGTGCGGTTCCGGCTGATACGATAACGTTGTCCGTTGAATATTTTAGCGTAACGGATCCGCTTCGGGGCCGGCTCCTGGATTTCCTGCTCTACATGAGCCACTAGGTCCCGGGGCAGGGTAGCCTCGTTGGTTAGCCATCCTGCGGGGGTGGCAACCCAGAGATCCGGAGCTGGGAGCGCCCGTCCGGGTGTCACGGGAAGGCAGAAGGTGGCTGGTCCTCCCCCCCCACCCGGGTCGCCCAGTATGGTCTGGGGTAGACGGGTTGGGGTGGCCCGGTTATCCTCGTTGCTCTCCTCCGGGGAGCTCTGCCGACGCTCGCCTTCTGTTTCGTCGTCCCCGACACTGTCGTCGGACAGGTTCCATGAGGGAGTAACGCCCCGAAATGGCGGTGGGGTGCAGGAGCTGGATGAGGCTGGGGCTTCGGCTATGGGTGGAGTGATGTTTCTATTGGCTTCGGTGGGGTTTGCGGGGTTGACTTCGGCGGGGTTTGCGGGGGTGACTTCGGCGGGGTTTGCGGGGGTGACTTCGGCGGGGTTGACTTCGGTGGGTTTTGCGGGGGTGACTTCGGCGGTGCCACTGTCACCTCCGTTCCGCTCGGTGGGCCGCTTCCCCCGTTCTTCTGCGGCTTCCTCCTCCTCCTCCTGCAACAATTGGGCCGCCCAGCGGTTACCGACTTCCCGGCGAGTGAGGCGGGGTTGTCGCTCAGTTGCTCTGTGGGGGGTGTTTAATTCATAATATTAATAAAACATGGGGAATTACTACCATTTGCCTGCCTAGAGTGCCTGGTAGCTGCCTAACTCGTGTGACCTAACATTAATACTTAACATTAATACAAGATAGGGAGTTTTTTTTTTTGTTTTTTTTTTTTTTTGTCCCGCCCCTTAAGCTATCCTGGTACTCGTATCCTGATCTGCGTTGTCGCCGGGGAATTCGTGGAACTCCTTTAGATCGGCCACATTGGCCGTCCTCCGCTGTCTTGTGTCTGGCCGTTGTAGTCTCACAATGTTCACTGATACAAAGCCGACGACCTTGTACGGCCCATCATATCGTGGGCCTAACTTGGCAGCGAATCCTTCTGCTGCTTTACTGAGGAAGTGTGTGCGTACCATTACTAGCGACCCCAGTGTGGGGCGCTAGTCCCTTCTCCGCATGTTGTAGTGTCGGCCCTGTCCCGCCGCGGCGTTTCTTGCATTTGATTGTGCGATCTTGAATAACTCTTGTAGCTGTTTGGCTCTTTCCTCTGCCGTTGGGGTAACTTTGCCTGTTCCCGGGGTAACTTCCTCATACAGGGCTCCCGGCAGCCTGGGTTCCCGCCCCTGTACGAGGAAAGCAGGACTATATCTCGTTGTGTCCGAGACGCTAGAGTTGATGGCGAGGCTGAATTTGGGTAACAGGGTGTCCCACTCATTCTGGCGTTTCCCCAGGTATTGTGCGATCATTGTTTTGATCGTCCTGTTCGCCCGCTCCGTTGGGTTCTGGTTTGGGCTGTATGGTGCAGTGTGTTGCAGCTCAATACCTGCTCGTCGCGTGAAATCCTTGAAGGCTTTGCTGGTGAACTGTGTCCCGTTGTCACATACCAAGACCTTCGGGACTCCGAAGTGGCTTATAACTCTTTCTCGCAGAGCCTGTTCCAATGTGGAGGAGGTTGCTCTGCGTTGCGAAACAAGCTCAACCCATTTGCTGAAATGGTCAAATAGGACCAATAGCATCGTATGCCCGGACTTAGAGCGGGGGAGTGGCCCCATGAAATCCGCGCATACCGTGTGGAACGGTTCCGTGACCTGGCGGGTCAGCATCTTGCCTGCCGCCTGTCGTTGACTGACTTTATATTGTTGACACGTTGGGCAATGTCGTACGTGGGTGGCCACATCTCTGAAGTAGCCGGGCCAGTAGTAGCGCTGAGCTACTCTCGTCGCTGTCTTCCTTATCCCCAGGTGGCCGGCCGTTGGTTGGTCGTGACACTCACGAAGGACCCTAGCTCGAGAGTCCCGCGGGACGCAAAGTTTCCAGGGTATATGCTCTTCCTCGGGTGGCCGCCCTTGTGCTCGACGATACAGTTGGTCGTTAGCTATGACGTAGTCGGAGTACTGGTCGGGGTGGTTCTTGACTTGGGCTATCATCCGCGTCCACCATTGGCATTGGGGGGCCTCCTCCTTGGTGAGGCTAAGCGTTGCAACTGGTTGCCGGGACAGGGCGTCGGCTACGATGTTCTGTTTCCATCGACGATAGCATACCTCAAAACGGTATTGTTGTAACTCCAGGGCCCACCTAGCTATTCGGCCCGACGGGTTCTCAATCGAGTTTAACCACTTAAGTGAAAGATGATCTGTTATTACGGTGAATTCGTAACCCTCCAGGTAGCAACGCAGTTTCCGAACAGCCCAGACAATAGCGAGGCATTCCTTCTCGGTGGTCGTGTAATTCGCCTCTGGTGGGGCTAGTCGTCGACTGGCATATGCTACCACCCTTTCCTGTCCATCCTCGTCTTGTGTCAGTACGGCTCCCAAGCCGTGATCGCTGGCATCCGTTTGCAAGGTGAAACGTTTGTTGAAATCGGGACACGCCAACACTGGCGCTTCAGTCAATTTCCGTTTTAAATCCTCGAAAGCGGCCTGTTGCGGGGTACCCCATTCCCACTTACGACCCTTTTTCAGGAGTGCGGTCATTGGCTGTACCACATCGGCGAAGTTTGGGACGAAACGCCTGTACCACGACGCTAGTCCGACGCACTGTCGGTTCCTGCTACCACCACTATGTCGTCTAAGTAAGCAATGCATAAGGTTCCATTTCGGGCCCGATAATACTGTCCAAGGCACACTGGAAGGTGGCTGGAGCGGAATGCAGTCCGAACGGCATTACTTTCCAGTGGAAAAGTCCTCGCCCCGGTACCGTAAACGCCGTACACTCCCGACTCTCCTGGGCCATCGGGATTTGCCAATAGCCATTTTTCAGATCGAGCGTCGATATATACTTGGCATGCAGAAGTTTTTCCAGGATGTGCGTCATTCTGGGCAAAGGGTATGCATCGGGAATGGATCGCTCGTTTAGTTGCCGGTAGTCTACGAACAGTCGCCATTTGTTGTTCTTCTTCCGTACTAATACTATCGGCGCACTGTGGGGGCTTCGTGAGAGTTCAATACAGTCCTGTGCCAGTAACTCATCTATCTGTTCGTTGATGATCTTTTGCATGGCTGGATTCTTTGGATAATAACGTTGTTTGATGGGTCGGTCATCCTTCATAGTTATTTTATGCTCCGCGATGTTGGTGGTCCCTTTGAGGTCATAGAATTGGTCGAGCTCTTCTGTCAAAAACGCTACCACCTCTCGATTGTCCATGACTGGGTTCTCTACATCCTGACCGGTGGGTATGTTCTCCGGAATTGGTTGGTGGCTTTCCCTTTTCCTCGCCATCGGGGTACCGGCTGCTTGGTCCTCGTCCTCGTTCCTCGTTCTGTCCGGTCTTGGTGACTGCGGTTGTCGTAGTAACGTCGTGTTGTTTTCCCGTCGATGTGGGTCGAAGAGAGACCCCTCGGTGGATCGCCGGTGTCGTTATCTGCCCCGCCTCTCTGATATCGCTCGATGTTCCCCGCATTGGATGGTGGTCTGCATGGCTGCCAGGAAGTCCATACCTAAGATTAGTTCGTCCACTAGTGTCGGCAAGACGAGTATCGGGATCGTGGCTTCCCGGGCTCCCAGCCTTATGTCGGCTGTAACGGTGCGGTCGACTTCACGCGACGTCCCAACTCGAGTACAACCACCCCCGATTACATATGCTAATCTTAATCTCATCGCTGTATCCGCCCCGACGAAACTCCTTGTCGCCCCTGTGTCGATGGTACCCTCCAGCTGGTGTCCGTTGACTACCACCGTCGCGACAATTCGTCTCTTTTGTATTAGTATTAGTTCTTCTGGTTTTGGGGAACGACCTGGCTCGACTCCGCCACATCCCCTGACGGACGGAGACGGGATTCATTTCCCGGTGGGGCATTTCTGCAGCAATCCCGAGTCATGATTCCTCTTCGACCGCAGTCCCAACAGAAGAGTACTTGGGCTCTGCGGCAGTCCCGCGAAAAATGTCTATTTCCCCGCATCGGCGACCGCTCTTCGACGTCTTTACACCCCCTCTCCATGTTCACACGTTTTCGCCCTGTTCTCTGATGTGGCCTTAATCGGGGTCTCCGGAAGGGTTCACGTGTCCACGTGGCGAGGTATTGACTCTCTCTGTCCTTTCAATCTCGAAGCTCCTCTTAGTACCGCTAGCCGGGTTAGTTCCGTCATCTTCGCATTCGTCGCGCTTCATATAAAGTTGATACGTGGGCACTATTTCGTAAGTTCGCTCCAATTCTCGTATCCGTCAGTCCGGCCCTCTGCATCATTACCCGTAAAGCAATAGCTAATCCTGAAACGGTTCGCCTACGCGCTGCATACGGGCCCGTATTTCGTCTCCAAGGCGTTTGAAATATCGCGGTGGGAGGAAGAATTGTAGGAATTCATTCTTAAAAGTTTCCCACGTCGCCCCCTGGAGTCCGCTTCCCCTCAGCCAATCTTCGGCTCGTTCAGTTAACAATTCTGGCATCGCTCGTGGCAAGTGGCTGACATCCACTTGGTAGCCTACCGCTCGCTCCTCCAGTTGCTCGATAAAACGTAACGGGTCAGTGCGGCCATTGAATGTTACTCCCCACTTCCTGGGCTGCACTATCTGTCGGGTTGGTGGGTCATCCCCTCTAATTGGACCTGTTCCGGTCACCAGTGTCGCTGTCATGGTTGGCCTTGTTCAAGGGTTCTCCAAGGGCGGGATGAGGAGCTGCATAGGCCCGCTCGGCCGGTCTGACTCGATCTCTGCCTGTTTTTCGTCCTTTGGGGGTTGGGCTGGGTGGTCGCGAGTCCGGGGATGGCCGGTTGCCGAAACTCTCGGCCCAGTATCCAACCTCTGTTGTACCTCCTCGCTGAGGTCATCCCTATTGATGTACGCGGTTAGCCGCCGCCGCTGCTCGTCCACGTGACCATGTGGTTCCAATCCTAGTTCGATGAGAATAGCCTCCAACTCCGCCTTCCGCCTATAACTGACCCAGCCTGTATTTCCCGTCATGGCGTATCGTCGTTTACTCTGATGTCAACGATGAATCCTAGTCAGCGCCCTGCGCTAGACTTCCAGGGTGTTTCTGGTGGTTAAAACGACCGTAGTCCTCGGCCCTGCTGTTTTGTTGATAGTCCTTGACGATAGTTTGTTGGTTCCCTGACGATTGTTACCTACTCCTAGCCGATAGTCAAGTCCCACGATTCTCACGCCCTGAATCCAACGACGATAGTGGTTCACCGATTACCTACGTGTTATACTGGGGTGTACACAAGTCCCCCCGAGTTTATCCAAGTAACCTTAGTTTAGTATTTATCCTCCTCGATATTCCTTACCCACGATATATTGTATCTCCGCATGATCTTAAATCCTCGAATATCCCAAGAAATCCCACACTTATACTCCACATATTCCTTGAACCTTGAATATCCCACATAATTCCCACGAATACCTTCAGTGTATTGATTCTAGAATACTAGATAGTTTGAGGAGTCACCCTATAGGAAAACGCTGTGGCTCTCACGTGCGTTTGTTAATTGGTCAATTTTTGTTAATTTATTAACGTCGATTGATTTAATCGAATTTATTGAAACTTTCAGCATATGATCTAATATTCTATTGAATATTTTGCATTTATTAAAAAATGCCAAATCATTCAAATTACTATACTGGCATCAGACCTTCACTGGGGATTCTGGCAATTTACCGGTATCCAAAATATAACAAAAACCGAAATATAAAATGCATTTGAATATATATTTAAAATTTGGACTCTAGCTCTAAAGATGTAGCAATAAATTTATAACAGATTTCGATAAGGTTTTTAATCGATAAAAAAAAACGGATGAGTTATGATTTTTGGCCATAAACTCGATATTCGCACTATACAAATTTAAAAAAAATTGAAGACTCTAGCTCTTATATCTTCTGAAATCACCGTTCAAAAACGGACACGACACGGACGGACGCACGAGAGACAGACGGACAGGGCTAAATCGACTCATCGTCGCCCTGATCAAGAATAATAACTTTGTGTTGTGTCCACCCTCCTTCTGCCTGTTACATACATTTTAACAAAACCATTATACCCTGATTTCCCATTTTCAAAGGGTTCAGGGTATAAAAAAAAAAAAACATAAATTAAGGGCTTTAACCTCCGCTACTCTAATTCGTCGCCTTTCACCCACGCTATTGCATCTTACTTATGTACTAAATACAAAAGTAATAAAGAGCGTCATCTGACAAAACTACAGTAACAGCTAGAAAATCCAGAAATCAATGCAATTCTTAGAATATGCAAAAAGGCGCGCTTTTGTCTATACGCATAGAATAAACGATGAGTGTGTGCACATTATAAGAAAATCGCGCTGATCTGCTCTAGCTTGGAACAGGTATCCAAAATAGAACAAAAATCAAAATTGTATAAAATTGATTTAAGATCCCAGTTCTAAAGATGTACTAGATATAAAAGGCAATAGCTATCGATGATTGTTTTAATTATAATGTGATCAACGTTTGGGCTGTGATGAGTATTCTGAACGGTAGCGCCCGACTGCAACGTTCTTATTGTTTTAATTATAATGGATCACTTTGGCTTGAAGAGTATTCTGCAATCGTATTGCCCGACTCAACTTCTTATTGTTTTAATTATAATGGGATCAACGTTTGGGCTGTGAATGACTGTTCATGAACATGCATGAAATAAAAATATGATAAATAGGGGAAATACGCGCGATCACTCACATAGCATAAAATAAATAAATATTTCAAGTTGAACTCAAGTTAGGTAAATATACCCTGACCCTTAGCGATTAGAATATTAAAACGAGCGCTGAGCATTACAAACTCAGCGATAGCTAATAAGCCAACGCGAGTCTTATAAACTCACTAGATAATAATATGTAATAGACCATCTGAGCCTTACACACTCACAATAACGCATTAGATTTAATGATTGAAATTATGCATGAGCCTGGGTATATAAACCCAGGCCCAGCAGAATAAAGAATCAATACGAAACTAAACACCATCATAGTCAAGTGTATTCGTTCATGTGGTCCTTCGAGCCGGATAAAGTATTTTTAATACTTCGAATCCACAAGTAAAATGTTCGTGATTAGTACAAAGTAACGTACTAAGTGTGATAGGTTTGTGCATTGGCTTTCCATCCCAAGCTGTGAGTCGAGGCACAGCAAGATCAACCTAGTGATCAAAACAAAAATACCTCTAAACGGGATAAGCCAATGAATCTACAATAAACAAACATATGTGTCGTCAACCATCAATATTTAAGGAGTAATATTTGATGGCATAATGGCAGAAATCAGGACAAATGTTGCCGATCACGCCATAGACACAGACCAACTTTACAGCTGGGAAACGAAACCGAAAACATCAAAGCAAGAGATGTTTTTATTCGGTTGGTCGAGCCCAATGATGAAGTTGGTTAACCTTGTGGAAAAAAGAGTTCAAAGAGTATGGCTGCACATTGAAGAGGTGCAGGCCAACATTGAGCTCAGCAACCAGGAGGAAATTCTAGAGAGCAAAGAAACGCTAGAGTTCCTCTGGAATAAAGTCCAGTCTACGCTTACCGATTTGGAGGTAAAATATGATATACCTGCCCACGAAATCGATGGCATAGACGCACTGGAAGTCAAAGTGTACACAGTGTCAAAAAGGCTGGAAAGGAAAATAAGTGCACTGCAAAATACAAAAGAAGACGCTCCAAAGCGACCGAGACCAACACTTCCTTACTTTAATGAAGGTCCTAAGGCGTGGCCGACGTTCTTCGAGCAGTTCACCAAAATAATCCATAACAGGCAAGATATCAGCGACAAGACAAAACTGAGGTACCTGCTAATGTATCTCAAAGGAGAAGGTCTACAAGGTATAAGCAATTTCTCAATTGGAAATGGTAACTACAAGTTAGCGTGGGACTGTTTATGCAGGCGCTACAAACGTTATTTGCCAGTGGACATGGAACTGCTGAAGAATAATGGTGAAGGCAGTATCCGCAATTGCATGAGCACCTCTGATAACAGTGACGAGGTCACCGCTGAAAAGATGACAGCATATCAGGCAGCGTTGGATGCGATTATGTTCAAAACGTCGGATGTCAATCCGCCGACAAGCCTCCATATGGGAGGAAATATAACTGAAACTACGGAAGTTCAAGTAGTAACAACTAAAACAAAGCTGGGTGAAGACAAGAGATCAATAAAGAAGATCTGGGCTCCAACTCCGACAAAGGATTCGGAAAGCAAAGAAGATGAGGATGAGAATGGAATCTCTGCCACAACTTCGACATCGACGTTGAGTATCGCTGAAGATACATCAACAGATATCCAATTGGAAGTTCGACCAATGGATGATATCCCCACAGTTGGCAGTACAACGGAAGAGCAGACTTCTGCGGTGACTGCAAAAGCGGCTGGATGTGCAGCTGAAGAGAACAGCGACAATACCGACTCAAACTCTCCAGTGATGACCACAGCAGCACCACCAACTATGGAGACTACTGCAAGTACAATTACATCGGAAAAGGAGTTAATTGGAAGTAGCAGCAACTTAGTAAAGGAAACAACCATAACAACTACAAGCGACACAGTAGCTGTTCTAAGACATCAGCATCAAAGGAAGGACGTCTACCATTTGGAGGCTTCGGCTTTGGCAACAATGAAGCGATCGTCAACTTCCTCAACAGATGCAATCAGGTATAGTGATGCACCAAAAGTTGACACCTATAAACCGCGGAAGTTCTTCAGAGAGGCTCGACTTCACTTGGCATGGGAACCACCACCTGGACAAAAGACCGAGGTAATGGTCGCACACTCGATTTATCTGGATGTCACACTCTCTGGGCCCCGCAGAATGTTCAGGCACGAACATAAGGATTGAAAGCGTGATCACTTTGTCAAGAAACTAACAATAATCTAATTTGTATTTGTCCTGCATATTATTAAGATTTCCACAGACAGTAATTCTGGATGTCACACTTTGGCCCCCCGCAGAATGTTCAGGCATGAACATATGAATATACGAAGATCGTATACATGCCTCCGACGCACTCAACAACTAGCAGGTAGTGCGATAGGAAAAGATAAGGCCACATGTACGGACTCTATAAATAGACAGACGATCACCAACCCTTGCAACCCCAGAGTCACATTACGGAAGAGACGAGCGCTGAGCCTTACAACCTCAGCGATGGGATAAGAATAGCTAATAGACCAACGTGGAGCCTTACAAACTCTGCGATAAGATAAGAAAATGTAATAGACCAATGCTGAGCCTTACATACTCAGCAATAGACGCACTAGATTTAAGGGTTGAAAATATACATGAGTCTGGGTATATAAGCCCAGGCTCAGAATAATAAAGATCAATACGAAACTAAACACCATCATAGTCAGTGTATTCGTTCATGGTCCTTCGAGCCGGAGGAAGTATATGTAAAATACTTCGTTCATGGTCCTTCGAGCCGGATGAAGTATATGTAAAATACTTCGTTCATGGTCCTTCGAGCCGGAGCGAAGTATTTTTAATACTCTAAATCCACAAGGAAAAATGTTCGTGATTAGTACAAAGTAAAGTACTAAGTGTTATAGATTTGTGAATTGGCTTACCATCCCAAGCTGTGAGTCGAGGCACAGCAAGATCAACCTGGTGATCAAAACAAAAATACCTCTAAACGGGATAAGCCAATGGATCTACAATAAACAAACATCTGTGTCGTCAACCATCAATATATAAAGAGAAATATTTGATGGCATAATGGCACAAATCAGGACAAATGTTTCCGATCACGCCATAGACACAGACCAACTTTACAGCTGGGAAACGAGACCGAAAACATCAAAGCAAGAGATGTTTTTATTCGATTGGTCGAGCCCAATGGTGAAGTTGGTTAACCTTGTGGACAAAAGAGTTCAAAGAGTATGGCTGCACATTTAAGAGGTGCAGGCCAACATTGAGCTCAGCAACCAGGAGGAAACTCTAAAGAGCAAAGAAACGCTAGAGTTCCTCTGGAATAAGGTCCAGTCTACGCTCACCGATTTGGAGGTAAAATATGATAAGCCTGCCCATGAAATCGACGGCATAGACGCATTGGAACTTAAAGTCTACATACTGTTAAAGAAACTTGACAGGAAGTTAGGTTCCTTTAACAATATGAAAGAAGACGTTACAGAGCTACCAAAATCGGATCTTCCCCAATTTAATGGAAGTCCCAAAGAGTGGCCAAAGTTCTTCAATTGGTTCTCCACAGTTAGCAGTACGACGGAAGAGCAAACTTCTGCGATGACTGCAAAAGCGGCTGGATGTGCAGCTGAAGAGAACAGCGACAATACCGACTCAAACTCTCCAGTGATGACCACAGCAGCACCACCAACTATGGAGACTACTGCAAGTACAATTACATCGGAAAAGGAGTTAATTGGAAGTAGCAGCAACTTAGTAAAGGAAACAACCATAACAACTACAAGCGACACAGTAGCTGTTCTAAGACATCAGCATCAAAGGAAGGACGTCTACCATTTGGAGGCTTCGGCTTTGGCAACAATGAAGCGATCGTCAACTTCCTCAACAGATGCAATCAGGTATAGTGATGCACCAAAAGTTGACACCTATAAACCGCGGAAGTTCTTCAGAGAGGCTCGACTTCACTTGGCATGGGAACCACCACCTGGACAAAAGACCGAGGTAATGGTCGCACACTCGATTTATCTGGATGTCACACTCTCTGGGCCCCGCAGAATGTTCAGGCACGAACATAAGGATTGAAAGCGTGATCACTTTGTCAAGAAACTAACAATAATCTAATTTGTATTTGTCCTGCATATTATTAAGATTTCCACAGACAGTAATTCTGGATGTCACACTTTGGCCCCCCGCAGAATGTTCAGGCATGAACATATGAATATACGAAGATCGTATACATGCCTCCGACGCACTCAACAACTAGCAGGTAGTGCGATAGGAAAAGATAAGGCCACATGTACGGACTCTATAAATAGACAGACGATCACCAACCCTTGCAACCCCAGAGTCACATTACGGAAGAGACGAGCGCTGAGCCTTACAACCTCAGCGATGGGATAAGAATAGCTAATAGACCAACGTGGAGCCTTACAAACTCTGCGATAAGATAAGAAAATGTAATAGACCAATGCTGAGCCTTACATACTCAGCAATAGACGCACTAGATTTAAGGGTTGAAAATATACATGAGTCTGGGTATATAAGCCCAGGCTCAGAATAATAAAGATCAATACGAAACTAAACACCATCATAGTCAGTGTATTCGTTCACCTACATTTTTAGAGCTAGAGTATCCAAATTTTAAATGTAGATTGATATGTACGTTATAAAATTTCGAATTTTATTCAATTTCACCCCCCATCCCTATATCCACCCCCTCACCCATAAGTTTGTAAGAGGCGTATTTCAAATACTAGAGACTTGAGATTTTGCAAATATACGCATATTAATGATAAAACCACAATCTGAAAGTTTCATGAAGAACGTACGTCCAGAAAAAGTTATTAAACAATTAAGTTCCCATAGTAAGCCCTCGTGTATAACTCCGATTTATAAAGTGTTAAAATTTTCCCGATCCGCCCACTAGGGGCGTGGCAAATCGGAAAATGCATTTTTCGATATACCAGAAACCATATTATTTGAAGAGCTAGAAAGCTGAAATTTGGTATGTAGGTCCGCGTCGACCATCCAAGTCCATTAAGCTATGGCGGATATATCTACGCCCATTGGCAAATCGGATAAAACTGTATCTCCGAAAGTCATAAAGCTAGAAAGTTGAAGTTTTGCACATGAGCTAAAGTTACGATTCTAAGCTGGGCTAGTTTCAGCTGACTGAGGATTCGTTGCCAACAAATTTATTTGTTGAAGCCCCTGCGATAATTAATTAGTCTTTGTGATTTAGGTTTTATAGCGTAATGGTATATTTTCTTAAATAAATATGAAATGTACACGTCACTTAAGTAAATGTATGCTGGCTCGCTGGTTTGCTTAGCGACGCACACCTACTGAGCGCTTGTTCAACGCACTCCGGCTGGGAGAGTGTTGTGCTAAACACGCTAGTTCACCGTAAGGATTTGAGAAACGCCAGGATCTGGATCTGTAAACTCTGGCGGTTCGCCAGCTATGCAGATCTCTCCTACTATTTCGCTCACTCACAGCACAACACTAGCTTCGTTCACTCACAATCACTTCTCTTACGCACGGCTACGCGAACCCACCCAGGTGTGCAGGCCTCGCTTACGTTGCTGATATGCACCGATGTCCTTGTTGTTCCCACGATGTCCTTGCTGTTCCCACGATGTCCTGGGAGTCCTGTTTGCCACTCGCGTTGACTTGATTTCGACACTTTCTTCACTTTCACTTTGTATAATTTCGACAGCCACACTCTCTAGTATCGTTTTCCACTTGACTTGCAGCCGTATGGAGCCGCTGGTGGCCTTTTATACCCCAGCCACAGGCCCTGCTTCGTGTGGTAACGGGGCCTGTTCGGCTCTGGAGCGGGGCCTTTCTGCCGTTATTGTCCATAAAAACGGTAAAGTTACGTGATCTGGGTGACGCCACTTTTCCGCCAAATCACGTGGCAGCCTCCCATTGGCCGAAGTACCGTTGGCGCCCTACGAGTGAAAGTGTCCACTACTATCACTCGGCCCGAACGGCACCTCGGCTAACGGTCGCCGATGATCGTCGTGTGTGCGACGCGAACCCTTTGCTGAATATGTAGGATTGAAAGAGACCGCCTCTAACCGGACTTTGACCCCTTTTCCAGTGCGAGGGTCGCTCCTACACTATTCGCGTCGCTGTGTGGAGCAACATGTATATGCACGTATATGCATATAAACGCGCAGCAAATACATGCGTTTATATACATCAATACGTGCATACCTATATTGCTCCTCACACTCCCCTCTTCCTTCGGGAAAACACGAGACCTTCGTGTTTGAACTTGGCGCCCGCCTCCGCTGCGCTGCTCCGTTTTGCGTCGCTCCATCCCTCGATGCTCCATTTTGCGCAGATCGCTGCTGTTAATGCTCTGTTAACGTTAACAGCTGTATTTTCCCCTTACCACTGGCAATGCTGCACTCTGCCGGTAAGTGAATGGGGTTAATATTTTTATAAGTCTCGGCAAAACCTTAATAAAAATATTGTTTTTCAGGTTGGGTATCTTTTCCTCCATGCCCCTTGACCTGATGGCCTGCCGCTGCCAATGCCCACGCCGGGCGCTGCTGCAAAACTCGCCTGTCGGTTTTGCAGCCCTCAGTGGCATTGGCGCACTGGGCCCTTGGGGATGCTCCGGTGGGGCATCGCAGTCAATACATGCACTGCTGCTATGAGATCAGGCCACAGACGTCGTTCGCAAATGGACACCGGTGTCAGAGCGCTTGTTGGCCACTCCTCTTTCGCGCACAGCTCCAGCGGAGTCGCTGGCCAGTGCGCGAGGATTCGGTTGCCAAGCTTTACCGACACCTGGCGATCCATGACCGGTGAAGTCATTCGCGTGGCAGGCGTCTGTAGTCACACGTTCGCAACGGTCAATGGTGCCGAACATTTTGCTGCTCACTCCTCATTCGCGTAGCGCTCCAGCGAAGCCGCTGGCCAGTGCGCGAGGATCGGCCAGCAAATGCGCCAACGCCCCAACATGGACAACCGATTGGACTCGTCGCGTGGCAGGCATCAATAGTGAACCGATCTCCCACCGGGCAACCCAAACTTATGGCTGCATGCCGCCCGTCTCAACTCGAACACTTTGTGACATGTGGACGGCGCACTCGAGCGCCGTCGGTCCACTCTGGTATCTCATCCACAAGAGGCCCGGCCCAATGCCCACATGCCCCTTTTATAGCCTATGCTTCCATGCTGACAGCAACCATGGATAACTTCGCGTCCAGTTGGCGGCTTGGTTTGGGATTTCTTGGCCCAATTTTCAGCGCCAAGCCGCCACACTCCAGTGTGGTGCCCATGCTGGCCAAGAAATCCCAGCCTAGTACCAGATCGTCGATCAATCCTGGCAGAATCAGCAACGGCATCTGTATTTACTGATTCCCCAGGCTGATCGTCGTCTCCAGCTGCGAGTCCACCTGACTGCAACTGCCGTCCGCCAAGCGTATGCGCCGCCGTGTAGCACGCACCACGCCCACTCCTCCGAGCCTCTCAGCGAGCCTTTCACTGATGAAGCTGCTCGCGGCTCCCGTATCGATCGTGGCTTTCTGCCGTGAGGCTCCAATGGCCACGATCGCCGTCAGCCGGCTGCCTTCGTCCTGAAGACTGCCCATTAATACCGGGGGGCTCCTGGCTGCTGCTCCCGACTGGCAGCAGCTAGCAGTTCGCACTCCGATGCGCCCACACTGCCAGCAGAAGTCCAGCGCCTTGTTACGGCACGCAAAAGCGCGATGCCCCTCCTGGTCGCACATCCGACATGCCCAGGCTGGATTTGGGATGTGTGTCCTTGCTCCGGCTGCGCCTGTCCTTGGCGCAGGAGAGGGCTTCACCTCCTCATCCATGCGACGACACACCACGTCGCCTCCAGCGTCGTCCATGGCCATCAACCGCGTCCGGCCAGGCCGTGGCTGTTGCCGCAATCTCTCGCGGTCCCTCTCCAGCTCCTCGAACTCGTCCGCCATCACCATCACCATCATAGTCAGTGTATTCGTTCATGGTCCTTCGAGCCGGATGAAGTATATGTAAAATACTGTAGTATGTCTCATTTAATAATATATATACCCGGCACTCAATACTCTAAAATGTACACATAGTGACACTTTGTCGCTATGTAAATATACAACCAAATATATACAATAATGTAAACATAAATGCACTTGAGATGATCGGACATATATACATATATACCGCTTATATACAAGAGGCGTGAGAATAGCCGCGTCAGCACTTGACCGCTTCACAAGCCAACGGCTGCCGCTTGCAAACATATATATATGCTCACATATATATATATATATATATATATATAATATGCTCATGAGCAGAGGCTCATATAGCAATTCTAATGTATATGCCCTTTGCATATACATACACACATACTACGCTCTCTCGCTCTGCTGCCTTCTGCGGCAGAGATATATATAATAAGAAATATATGTATCTTAGCTTAAGACTTTATTTCATTTTCATTGTCACATTATTCAATAAACTGAACACAAACCAAACGGATGCATTCCCGTCTTTACCTTCTTATTACATGGCGACCGTGACATAGTCACGAACATGTGTTGCGAAATAGAAATTATTAACTATTAACGAGCTGTGCAAAGAAAAACTTTTAAAATATGTGTTGAGAGCGGAAGTGTGCGAATATGGAAGGGACGTGTGTTGTACGTAGCGTGAAAATATAAATATATATACATATATTACCAATTTGTGAAAAACATTCCATTGGCCAAATGCAAAGTTAAACTAATTTTTCAACCGAAAACGTAACACAACGCACCCTGCAAACCCGCTACCAACCAAAAACTCAGCAGCAGCAATAAATGACAAACACCGAATCTACGTCGCTGGAGGAAGCTGCTCCTACCGAGCAAAGGGACGCACCGACACTCCAAGAAGCGTTGGAGGTGCATCCCACCGATGGACCACGCCCACTCACGATAGCTGAGTACCGGGCACGTCAAGCGAAGAAAGAAAAAAGAAGACAAAACGCGGAGGCAGGATTAGGAAACTTCTTCAACAAAGATACCTAGAAAGGGATCTGTTGAAGACATACACAACAGACGAGGAAAAAACAAAAGGACTGGAGCGGATCGCAAAGATTAACCAGCAACTTCGCCAAAGAGCGCAGTAACGCAATCGGGCTGCAGAAATGCATATGCCTTGTTTGCCTTTATAATAAGACCTACCTCAAGTTGAAGCACTTTACAGTGCAACTTGAAAACACTAATCACTGTTAGGCTATATACTAAAACAACACGATTGGACAAATAATTGTATAAATAAAAAATGTCAGCCAATCGTGTGTAATAACACACTAATATTTTCCATGTCTGTGGCGCTATGAAAATAGCAGCAAAACAAAAACTTTTCTCTTTTAAAAAAAAAAAAAATTGTTTTTAATAATAATTTTCATTAAATGAAAGCAAAGTAAATTAACCATTAAAAAAAAAAAAAAAACAAATATTCAAAATAATTTGAAGAAAAACAAATTTTTTCTTCTTTTTCACACCGATTTTATGAAACAGTATGATAGTAATATGAAATAGTAGAAAGCAAGCATAAGTTATACAAAATTTTTCTCTAAAATTTTTTTTTTTCATTATTAATTCTTCTCTTCAAAATGGGTTGGTTCGGAAGCGACGATACCCAGTCAAAAGACAATACGGCCAATGTCGTCAATAATGTCAAAATAGTGGATCACACAGATGATATCCAATCATTGTGGATTCTACTTCTGATCTTAACAATTGCTTCAGTTGGTCAATTCTTATTGACTCTATATATAAAACACAATAAGATCATAAAGAAGAGATATATAAGTAGAGCAAACCATTTGGATCAGATATAGACAATGAATGTCAATCGAATAGATTATATTTACGAGAACTATCCTAATTTTCGAATTAACGCAATTAGAATTTTACACTTGCATAAAGAATACATATCTATATACCAGTTTGAAAATGAGTATATAGAAGCATTTAATGAAGAATTTAGTCCATTAATACACTGCAATACAGCAGAAAAGGCAATGGTATTAACCACACTGCCATACGTTAGAGTTAAATTAGTTAAGGAATACAATCCAATATTAGGAATAGCAACTATATGGTTAGTTCGTTTACAAAAGTGAAGCTCCATTAAAGAATGGAATGGAACGAAATAGCGAAAAACATAGACGCATTTCGCTATAAATTTGAAAAGTCATACAAATGCATCAATAAAGATGCAGTAATAAAAACGAACACATTAATACACCATATAGATATAATTGTAAGAGAATACAATAATATAGTAACGCTAGTAAATAAGTACGAGAATAGATTTACAGCTGAACATAGAGAGAAATGTTTAAGAGTCTTAAAATCTCTAAACACAAGATTAATTTCTGTCGCCAATAGACGACACATTCAAATATCAGTACCAAAAAATCTAAATCAATTGGCAGACTTTAATGCCAGCCCATTAAAAGATTTAGACGAATCTATACAGTCAAGCGACGCTGATTCTGATAGTGACATAGAAACACTAGAAGACAAAACAAGTGAATTAGTAGATACAAAACCTAATTTACTAACAAATACAAATATGGCAAATCAGGTCGCTTTAGACAGGGAATATGTGAAGCAAGTATCTGCTTCCGTTCCTGAATTCGATGGTAAAAAATTATCATTGAATAGATTCCTAACAGCCTTAAGACTCGTAGAAAGAACTAAAGGCGATCAAGAGGATATAGCGGTCGAAGTTATCAAATCAAAAATAACTGGCCCGATCCTGTACAAGGTTCAAAATGAAACCACAATAACAGGAATAATCAACATACTAAAAGGCAACGTAAAAGGAGAATCTCCCGACGTAATAAAAGCCAAATTGTTGAACAATAAACAAAAAGGAAAAACAGCATCTCAATATACAGTTGAAATGGACAATTTGCGGAAGCAATTGGAAGCAGCGTATATTGATGAGGGACTTGACCCTGACAATGCAGAGAAATTCTCTACAAAAGAATCAATCTCTGCCATGACCAAAAACTGCGAGCATGACAAGCTTCGGATAATACTAGAAGCAGGTAACTTTGTCACTTTCAATGATGTAATGGGTAAATATATCCATTGCAGCACTGAAATGACTGGAAGTTCTAGCACAGTGTTATTCCAGCACAGTCGCAACAATAGAGGAGGTGGTTACCGATACCAAAGAGGTAGAGGCAATGGCCGCGGTAACCACAACTCTTACAACAACAACAATAACTATAACAACAATAGAAACAATAATAGAGGTGGAAGAAGCTATAACCGAGGTAGGAATAATTCCAACCGAGGCAACTATTCAGACAGAAATAGTAACCATAACAGCAATAATAATGTCCGAGTTACCCAAAGCAATTCGGGAAACGGACAGAATCCTTCAGATACTCAGAGCAATTAGGTAACAAAATATACACACTCAATCTCAGTTTTAGCATATTTATAAAGGTTAACAATGAAAGTACAGGTAAAACATATACCTTACTAATTGACACAGGTGCAGATATATCAATTCTAAAAGAGAATATAGATATATTTGATAATATAAATAATAATATTTCAACACAAATATCAGGTATTGGTAAAGGTTCAGTTTTTTCAAAAGGTTTAGCATTCGTAGAATTATCTACAGGTAAACATGTCATACCACATGACTTCCATCTAGTCGATAAAGACTTTCCAATTCCAAGCAATGGCATTATTGGTATAGATTTCATTAAAAAATATAATTGCCAATTAGATTTCACACCATCAAGTGATTCTCTAATACTACGGCCAAATAATCTAAATTATCCAATACATATACCAATTATACACACATGTGATAATAATGCCACAATACTCCCAGCTCGTGCTGAAGTAGTCCGTCAAATTAATATAACTTCCAAAGAACAAAATGTTCTAATTCCAAATCAGGAAATTGAAGAAGGAATTTTTATTGGAAACACTATTTCCAATAAAAATAATACATTTGTCCGAATATTAAACACAACCAATTCAATTAAATTAATAAACCTTAACAAAATAAAAATAGAAACGCTAAATGACTACGAGATAGCCCAAGAAATTAGCGAAGACAGACAAAATACTGTCATGAAGAAACTAAATCAGAACTTTCCAAATTTATTCAAACAAATTTTAACAGACCTGTGCACAAAATATACAGATATATTCGGACTAGAAACCGAATCAATATCTACAAATAATTTTTATAAACAAGAACTGAGATTGAAAGATAAAGAACCAGTGTATATAAAAAACTATAGAATACCACATGCTCACAAAGAAGAAGTAAACAGACAAGTCGATAAACTCATTCTTGATAAGATAGTAGAGCCCTCAGTTTCTGAGTATAACCGTCCGATATTACTGGTACCTAAGAAAGGTTTACCAGGTTCAGATAAGAAACGATGGCGATTAGTAATAGACTATCGTCAAATTAATAAAAAACTGTTGTCCGATAAATTCCCCCTTCCAAGAATCGACGATATTCTTGACCAGCTCGGAAGAGCAAAATATTTTTCATGCCTGGACTTAATGTCTGGATTTCACCAAATAGAGTTAAAAGAACACTCTAGAAATTTAACGTCTTTTTCGACCAGCAATGGTTCATATCGTTTTACACGATTACCTTACGGTTTAAAAATAGCACCTAATTCTTTTCAAAGAATGATGACAATAGCTTTTTCTGGATTAAACCCTTCACAAGCTTTCTTGTACATGGATGACTTAATTGTCATCGGTTGTTCTGAAAAGCACATGATCAAAAACCTAACAAATGTTTTTGACTTGTGCAGGAAGCATAACCTTAAACTGCATCCAGAAAAATGCTCTTTCTTATGCACGAAGTGACATTCCTAGGTCATAAGTGTACTGATAATGGTATTTTACCAGATGACAAAAAGTATGATGTCATTGAAAAATACCCTGTCCCCACGGACGCGGACAGTGCTAGAAGATTCGTTGCATTCTGCAATTACTACAGACGTTTTATCAAAAATTTCGCCGACTATTCACGGCACATAACTAGATTATGTAAAAAGAATGTCAATTTTCGATGGTCCGACGAATGCCAAAAATGCATTCGATTACTTAAAACAAGCTTTAATTAAGCCAACATTATTGAAATACCCAGATTTCAATAAAGAATTTTGCATAATTACAGATGCAAGTAAATACGCCTGTGGAGCTGTACTAACACAAAATTATGGAGATAAACAACTCCCAGTTGCATATGCTTCACGCTCATTCACCAAAGGTGAAAGCAACAAATCAACAACAGAACAAGAATTAGCAGCAATCCACTGGGCAATTACACATTTCAGACCATATATTTATGGCAAACATTTCACTGTAAAAACGGATCATAGACCGTTAACGTATTTGTTCTCAATGACAAATCCAAGCTCGAAACTAACAAGAATGAGATTAGAATTGGAAGAATATGACTTTACTGTCGAGTATCTGAAAGGAAAAGACAACTTCGTAGCTGATGCACTATCACGCATCACTATAAAAGAATTAAAAGAAATAACACAAAAAATACTTAAAGTCACTACTAGATTTCAAAGTAAACAGAAAAACTCCTGCGCAGGAAATGTTCAAGATTTGCCTAGGCAAACACTTGACAACGCTTCTAAGCCCAACGTATATGAAGTCATTTGTAATGACGAAATACGAAAAGTAGTGGCCTTGCACATAATAAACAATACATGTTTTTTGAAACATGGAAAGAAAATTATTGCAAGAATTGATGTTGACGATCTGTACACCAATGGAACCCTTGACTTAGGTCAATTCTTCCAAAGGCTTGAAAAGCAAGCCGGTATACTTGGGATCAGCCAACTCAAAGTGGCACCGAGCGAAAAGATCTTTGAATTAATTTCAATAGAATCTTTCAAAAAAATGGGCAATAAGATATTAAAAACAATAAGAGTAGCGCTACTCAAGCCGGTGACCGTAATAAATAACAGAAAAGATAAAGAAGCGATACTGTTTACATACCATGATGATCCAATTCAAGGAGGTCATACAGGCATTACAAAAACTTTGGCCAAAGTAAAATGACATTATTGGAAAAATATGACACGTCATATCAAAGAGTACAATAAGAAATGTCCCAAATGCCTAAAATCAAAAGTAACAACAAACATAAAGACTCCAATGACAATAACTGAGACTCCGATACATGCTTTTGACAGAGTGATAGTAGACACTATAGGTCCACTACCACGCTCGGAAAATGGCAATGAATACGCAGTTACGTTAATATACGATTTAACAAAATACTTAGTTTCAATACCAATTCCGAATAAAAGTGCAACAACTGTTGCCAAAGCTATATTCGAAAATTTTATTCAGAAGTACGGTCTAATGAAGACGTTCATTACGGACATGGGAACAGAATATAAAAACTCGATTATAAACGACTTGTGCAAATATCTAAAAATAGACAACATAACGTCTACTGCACATCATCACCAGACCCTAGGGACAATAGAACGAAGTCATCGAACATTCAATGAATACGTTCGTTCATACATCTCTACAGACAAAACTGATTGGGATGTTTGGATACAATATTTTACATATTGTTTCAACACTACTCCATCAGCAACACATGAATATTGTCCATACGAACTAGTCTTTGGTAGACTACCAAGACCTTTCGTAAACTTTAATAAAAATGATATAGTAAATCTACTATATAATTTAGACGACTATTCTAAGGAAATAAAATTTAGATTAGAAGTTGCATACCAAAGAACAAGAGTTATGTTAGAAAAAGCCAAGGCTCTAATGAAATTAGAATATGATAGAAATGCTAAGAATCTTGATTTAGATGTAGGAGATAAGGTACTAATAAGAAACGAAACAGGGCATAAATTAGACCCAGCATATATAGGACCATATACAATAGATAAAATAGATGATAATGAAAATGTTTTAATTAAGGATAGTAAGAATAAGAAACAAAAAGTACATAGGGATAGGCTAAAAAAAATTCCATAATTAAAAAAAAAAACAAAATAAATAAAAATTAATAAAATCGGTCTGATCAATCAAACATAATAAAAACAAGCAAGAAAGCTTTAGTCGAGACTGCTCGACTACGAGATCCCCTGAACCCTTCGAGCAAAAGCCATTTGTATAATTTTAAGCGTCTTTCTGCATATACAAACACACACATACGCACGCAAACACACATACATAGACACACATAGGCCAAAGTAAAAAGACATTATTATTGGAAAAATATGACACGTCATATCAAAGAGTACATTAAGAAATGTCCAAAATGCCTGATGTCGAAAACGACAATACATACAAGATCACCAATGACCATAACTGAAACACCACAATATGCTTTCGACAGAGTGATAGTAGACACAATTGGTCCACTACCACGATCGGAAAATGGCAATGAATACGCAGTTACGCTAATATGCGATTTAACAAAATATTTAGTAGCCATTCCAATTCCGAACAAAAGCGCAAAAACTGTTGCCAAAGCTATATTTGAAGATTTTATTCTGAAGTACGGTCCAATGAAGAAGTTCATTACGGACATGGGAACAGAATACAAAAATTCTATTATAACTGATCTGTGCAAATATTTAAAAATAGACAACATAACGTCTACAGCACACCATCATCAGACATTAGGTACCGTTGAAAGAAGTCATAGGACATTCAATGAGTACATTCGTTCATATATATCAGTAGATAAAACTGATTGGGACATATGGTTACAGTATTTCGTGTATTGTTTTAACACAACACCATCAGTAACTCACAATTATTGTCCATATGAATTAGTATTTGGTAGACAGAACAATCTACCAATTCAATTTAATAGCGTAAATAGCATAGAACCTATATATAATATAGAAGATTATTCTAAGGAAGTTAAGTTTAGACTAGAACACGCGTATAAGAGAGCGCGAATACTTTTAGAAAACAATAAAATTAAACAACAAGTAAGAAAGCTCTAGTCGAGACTGCTCGACTACGAGATACCCTGAACCCTCCGAGCAACAGCCATTTCAATAATTTTTAGTGTCATTCAGCTTAAACAAACACACACACACACGCAAACATATACATAGACACCCATAGGCACGCACGCATTAACAGGCATGGGCTGCAGTGTGGGCTTACTATGGGAACTTAATTGTTCAATAACTTTTTTTCTGGACGTACGTTCTTCATGAAACTTTCAGAATGTGGTTTTATCATTACTATGCGTATATTTGCCAAAGCTCAAGTCTCTAGTATTTGAAATACGCCTTTTACAGAGATGAGGGTAAGGGGGTGGATATAGGGGTGGGGGTGAATTATAACAAAAACCGAAATTCTATCACGTGCAGTCGAGTCTACATTTAAAATTTGGAGACTTTAGCTCTAAAGGTGTAGGAGATATAATTTTATAACTGGTTTTCGATAAGGTTTTTGATCGATAAAAAAATAACGGGATGAGTTATCGATTTTTAGTGATAAACTCGATATGCGCGCGCTATATACGAGCATTTTAAAAAAGTTGAAGTCTCTAGCTTCTATATCTTCAGAAATCGACGCGTTCATACATACGGACAGACGGACAGACGGACAGACGGACATGGCTAAATCGATTCAGTTTGTCGCCCTGATCAAGAATATATATACTTTGTGGGGTCTGCCACGCCTCCTTCTCCCTGTTACATACTTTTAACAAAACCATTATACCCTGATTTCCCATTTTCAATGGGTTCAGGGTATAAAAAGAAAAAAATGATAAGAAAGTATTAGATTTTAAAATAGAAATAGGAGACCAAGTTTATTTAAAGAACGAAACAGGTCATAAACTAGAATCTTCATATATAGGACCATTTGAGGTCATTAGTATAGAAAAAAATAATAATATAATTATCAAGAATAAGAAAAATAAAAACAAATAATACATAGAGATAGGCTAAAAAAAAAAAAAATGTCATAATTAAAAGGTTCATAAAATCGGTCTGATCAACCAAATATAATAAAATTAAAATAAAACAAAAAAAAAAAAACAAGTAAGAAAACTCTAGTGGAGAGTGCTCGACTACGAGATACCCTGAACCCTCCGAGCAACAGCCATTTCAATCATTTTTAGTGTCATTCTGCTTACACAAACACACACACACACGCAAACATATACATAGACACCCATAGGCACGCACGCATTAACAGGCATGGGCTGCAGTGTGGGCTTACTATGGGAACTTAATTGTTCAATAACTTTTTTTGTGGACGTACGTTCTTCATGAAACTTTCAGAATGTTGTTTTATCATTACTATGCGTATATTTGCCAAAGCTCAAGTCTCTAGTATTTGAAATACGCCTTTTACAGAGATGAGGGTAAGGGGGTGGATATAGGGGTGGGGGGTGAATTATAACAAAAACCGAAATTCTATCACGTGCAGTCGAGTCTACATTTAAAATTTGGAGACTTTAGCTCTAAAGGTGTAGGAGATATAATTTTATAACTGGTTTTCGATAAGGTTTTTGATCGATAAAAAAATAACGGGATGAGTTATCGATTTTTAGTGATAAACTCGATATGCGCGCGCTATATACGAGCATTTTAAAAAAAAGTTGAAGTCTCTAGCTTCTATATCTTCAGAAATCGACGCGTTCATACATACGGACAGACGGACAGACGGACATGGCTAAATCGATTCAGTTTGTCGCCCTGATCAAGAATATATATACTTTGTGGGGTCTGCCACGCCTCCTTCTCCCTGTTACATACTTTTAACAAAACCATTATACCCTGATTTCCCATTTTCAATGGGTTCAGGGTATAAAAAAAAATGGTTCATTTATTTCACTTTCATTTTATTCAAACCAACAAAAAAAAAAAAAAAAAAAAAATTTAATTATTTTCACAAAGCCACAACAATAAAACAAAAATTTATATATTAAGAATATATATTAAAAAAAAAAAAAAAAAATAATATATATATCTAATTAAATTTAAAATTAAATAAATAATTAAATAACTACATATATTACGTTATTTTTTTTAAAAAGGGAGGTGTAGTATGTCTCATTTAATAATATATATACCCGGCACTCAATACTCTAAAATGTACACATAGTGACACTTTGTCGCTATGTAAATATACAACCAAATATATACAATAATGTAAACATAAATGCACTTGAGATGATCGGACATATATACATATATACCGCTTATATACAAGAGGCGTGAGAATAGCCGCGTCAGCACTTGACCGCTTCACAAGCCAACGGCTGCCGCTTGCAAACATATATATATGCTCACATATATATATATATATATATATTATATATATATATATATATATATATATGCTCATGAGCAGAGGCTCATATAGCAATTCTAATGTATATGCCCTTTGCATATACATACACACATACTACGCTCTCTCGCTCTGCTGCCTTCTGCGGCAGAGATATATATAATAAGAAATATATGTATCTTAGCTTAAGACTTTATTTCATTTTCATTGTCACATTATTCAATAAACTGAACACAAACTAAACGGATGCATTCCCGTCTTTACCTTCTTATTACAATACTTCGTTCATGGTCCTTCGAGCCGGAGCGAAGTATTTTTAATACTTCAAATCCACAAGGAAAAATGTTCGTGATTAGTACAAAGTAAAGTACTAAGTGTTATAGATTTGTGAATTGGCTTACCATCCCAAGCTGTGAGTCGAGGCACAGCAAGATCAACCTGGTGATCAAAACAAAAATATCTCTAAACGGGATAAGCCAATGGATCTACAATAAACAAACATCTGTGTCGTCAACCATCAATATATAAAGAGAAATATTTGATGGCATAATGGCACAAATCAGGACAAATGTTTCCGATCACGCCATAGACACAGACCAACTTTACAGCTGGGAAACGAGACCGAAAACATCAAAGCAAGAGATGTTTTTATTCGATTGGTCGAGCCCAATGGTGAAGTTGGTTAACCTTGTGGACAAAAGAGTTCAAAGAGTATGGCTGCACATTTAAGAGGTGCAGGCCAACATTGAGCTCAGCAACCAGGAGGAAACTCTAAAGAGCAAAGAAACGCTAGAGTTCCTCTGGAATAAGGTCCAGTCTACGCTCACCGATTTGGAGGTAAAATATGATAAGCCTGCCCATGAAATCGACGGCATAGACGCATTGGAACTTAAAGTCTACATACTGTTAAAGAAACTTGACAGGAAGTTAGGTTCCTTTAACAATATGAAAGAAGACGTTACAGAGCTACCAAAATCGGATCTTCCCCAATTTAATGGAAGTCCCAAAGAGTGGCCAAAGTTCTTCAATTGGTTCTCCACAGTTAGCAGTACGACGGAAGAGCAAACTTCTGCGATGACTGCAAAAGCGGCTGGATGTGCAGCTGAAGAGAACAGCGACAATACCGACTCAAACTCTCCAGTGATGACCACAGCAGCACCACCAACTATGGAGACTACTGCAAGTACAATTACATCGGAAAAGGAGTTAATTGGAAGTAGCAGCAACTTAGTAAAGGAAACAACCATAACAACTACAAGCGACACAGTAGCTGTTCTAAGACATCAGCATCAAAGGAAGGACGTCTACCATTTGGAGGCTTCGGCTTTGGCAACAATGAAGCGATCGTCAACTTCCTCAACAGATGCAATCAGGTATAGTGATGCACCAAAAGTTGACACCTATAAACCGCGGAAGTTCTTCAAAGAGGCTCGACTTCACTTGGCATGGGAACCACCACGTGGACAAAAGACCGAGGTAATGGTCGCACACTCGATTTATCTGGATGTCACACTCTCTGGGCCCCGCAGAATGTTCAGGCACGAACATAAGGATTGAAAGCGTGATCACTTTGTCAAGAAACTAACAATAATCTAATTTGTATTTGTCCTGCATATTATTAAGATTTCCACAGACAGTAATTCTGGATGTCACACTTTGGCCCCCCGCAGAATGTTCAGGCATGAACATATGAATATACGAAGATCGTATACATGCCTCCGACGCACTCAACAACTAGCAGGTAGTGCGATAGGAAAAGATAAGGCCACATGTACGGACTCTATAAATAGACAGACGATCACCAACCCTTGCAACCCCAGAGTCACATTACGGAAGAGACGAGCGCTGAGCCTTACAACCTCAGCGATGGGATAAGAATAGCTAATAGACCAACGTGGAGCCTTACAAACTCTGCGATAAGATAAGAAAATGTAATAGACCAATGCTGAGCCTTACATACTCAGCAATAGACGCACTAGATTTAAGGGTTGAAAATATACATGAGTCTGGGTATATAAGCCCAGGCTCAGAATAATAAAGATCAATACGAAACTAAACACCATCATAGTCAGTGTATTCGTTCACCTACATTTTTAGAGCTAGAGTATCCAAATTTTAAATGTAGATTGATATGTACGTTATAAAATTTCGATTTTTATTCAATTTCACCCCCCATCCCTATATCCACCCCCTCACCCATAAGTTTGTAAGAGGCGTATTTCAAATACTAGAGACTTGAGCTTTTGCAAATATACGCATATTAATGATAAAACCACAATCTGAAAGTTTCATGAAGAACGTACGTCCAGAAAAAGTTATTAAACAATTAAGTTCCCATAGTAAGCCCTCGTGTATAACTCCGATTTATAAAGTGTTAAAATTTTCCCGATCCGCCCACTAGGGGCGTGGCAAATCGGAAAATGCATTTTTCGATATACCAGAAACCATATTATTTGAAGAGCTAGAAAGCTGAAATTTGGTATGTAGGTCCGCGTCGACCATCCAAGTCCATTAAGCTATGGCGGATATATCTACGCCCATTGGCAAATCGGATAAAACTGTATCTCCGAAAGTCATAAAGCTAGAAAGTTGAAGTTTTGCACGTGAGCTAAAGTTACGATTCTATAATGACTGATGAAAAAATTTTATGTTTACGCCCACTAGGGGCGTGGCAAATCGGACCTGAAGATATAGTGATTTTTCAAATTTTGCTATATTTTAGGCACTATTGATGCTAGAGACCTGAAATTTGGTATATATACGCGGGGTGACAACCCAAGTCCAACGAGCTATGATGGATATATGTCCGCCCAAAGGGGGCGTGGCAAACCGCAAAAGCTTATATCTCCTACAGTTTAAGAGCTAGATGCTTCAAATTTTGATGGTTGAGTTACTGGTAACATCCTCTATTGATGTCCCAAAAATAATCGACACGCCTCTTTGGGGGCGTGGCATATCGAAAAATACCCTGTAATTTTCACATTTTTGGAGCGTAAGCATTCAAATTTTACATATACTTTACCGTTCGCTCGTTCTAAGAACAGACCAAAAATGAGGCGTCTACGACCACTAGGGGTGTGGCAATCCGCATTTGTAGTATCAAATTGCGATATTTATATGCGTGAGCCATCTATGTATGTACATGTATATACAAATAGGCTTAATAGGCATTGATAACACGGAAGTAAACATTTTTATAAAATTAAAAAAATATAAAAGAAGCTAAAATAAAAAAAATTTGCAATTTACAAAAAATAGTTTCCCACGGGATTTAAACTAGCACACAAGCCAAATAACATGTTTGTCAAAATAACTAAAACGAATTTAACCGGCGCCTTTGCGACAGCGCTACCGCCTGCTTTGAACAACAGTAAATAAAACGAAATGACATTCTTGTTATGAAAAGCCAGAGTAGCGGTTAAAAACTTCAAGAACAATGCAAAAACAAATCAGTCGCATTTGAGATTCTTAGAACACGCTAGAGTATGCAATTATGTGTACATACACACACACACACACATAAAGGTGAGCGCGTGTATAAGAAGGCTGGAATTCTTGCTGCTATGCGTGCAAACTTCTGTGTATCTGTATGTATATATGTATATACATTATATACATACATATATGCGTATATGCTATGAGAGAGAGAGAGAAAATGAAAAGTATTAAGTACCCTTTAGTAAAGCGCGCACCTTCCCAATGTAACGAACCTTCGGTTTATCCCGAGTCTAAGCTGGGCTAGTTTCAGCTGACTGTGGATTCGTTGCCAACAAATTTATTTGTTGAAGCCCCTGCGATAATTAATTAGTCTTTGTGATTTAGGTTTTATAGCGTAATGGTATATTTTCTTAAATAAATATGAAATGTACACGTCACTTATGTAAATGTATGCTGGCTCGCTGGTTTGCTTAGCGACGCACACCTACTGAGCGCTTGTTCAACGCACTCCGGCTGGGAGAGTGTTGTGCTAAACACGCTAGTTCACCGTAAGGATTTAAGAAACGCCAGGATCTGGATCTGTAAACTCTGGCGGTTCGCCAGCTATGCAGATCTCTCCTACTATTTCGCTCACTCACAGCACAACACTAGCTTCGTTCACTCACAATCACTTCTCTTACGCACGGCTACGCGAACCCACCCAGGTGTGCAGGCCTCGCTTACGTTGCTGATATGCACCGATGTCCTTGTTGTTCCCACGATGTCCTTGCTGTTCCCACGATGTCCTGGGAGTCCTGTTTGCCACTCGCGTTGACTTGATTTCGACACTTTCTTCACTTTCACTTTGTATAATTTCGACAGCCACACTCTCTAGTATCGTTTTCCACTTGACTTGCAGCCGTATGGAGCCGCTGGTGGCCTTTTATACCCCAGCCACAGGCCCTGCTTCGTGTGGTAACGGGGCCTGTTCGGCTCTGAAGCGGGGCCTTTCTGCCGTTATTGTCCATAAAAACGGTAAAGTTACGTGATCTGGGTGACGCCACTTTTCCGCCAAATCACGTGGCAGCCTCCCCATTGGCCGAAGTACCGTTGGCGCCCTACGAGTGAAAGTGTCCACTACTATCACTCGGCCCGAACGGCACCTCGGCTAACGGTCGCCGATGATCGTCGTGTGTGCGACGCGAACCCTTTGCTGAATATGTAGGATTGAAAGAGACCGCCTCTAACCGGACTTTGACCCCTTTTCCAGTGCGAGGGTCGCTCCTACACTATTCGCGTCGCTGTGTGGAGCAACATGTATATGCACGTATATGCATATAAACGCGCAGCAAATACATGCGTTTATATACATCAATACGTGCATACCTATATTGCTCCTCACACTCCCCCTCTTCCTTCGGGAAAACACGAGACCTTCGTGTTTGAACTTGGCGCCCGCCTCCGCTGCGCTGCTCCGTTTTGCGTCGCTCCATCCCTCGATGCTCCATTTTGCGCTGATCGCTGCTGTTAATGCTCTGTTAACGTTAACAGCTGTATTTTCCCCTTACCACTGGCAATGCTGCACTCTGCCGGTAAGTGAATGGGGTTAATATTTTTATAAGTCTCGGCAAAACCTTAATAAAAATATTGTTTTTCAGGTTGGGCATCTTTTCCTCCATGCCCCTTGACCTGATGGCCTGCCGCTGCCAATGCCCACGCCGGGCGCTGCTGCAAAACTCGCCTGTCGGTTTTGCAGCCCTCAGTGGCATTGGCGCACTGGGCCCTTGGGGATGCTCCGGTGGGGCATCGCAGTCAATACATGCACTGCTGCTATGAGATCGGGCCACAGACGTCGTTCGCAAATGGACACCGGTGTCAGAGCGCTTGTTGGCCACTCCTCTTTCGCGCACAGCTCCAGCGGAGTCGCTGGCCAGTGCGCGAGGATTCGGTTGCCAAGCTTTACCGACACCTGGCGATCCATGACCGGTGAAGTCATTCGCGTGGCAGGCGTCTGTAGTCACACGTTCGCAACGGTCAATGGTGCCGAACATTTTGCTGCTCACTCCTCATTCGCGTAGCGCTCCAGCGAAGCCGCTGGCCAGTGCGCGAGGATCGGCCAGCAAATGCGCCAACGCCCCAACATGGACAACCGATTGGACTCGTCGCGTGGCAGGCATCAATAGTGAACCGATCTCCCACCGGGCAACCCAAACTTATGGCTGCATGCCGCCCGTCTCAACTCGAACACTTTGTGACATGTGGACGGCGCACTCGAGCGCCGTCGGTCCACTCTGGTATCTCATCCACAAGAGGCCCGGCCCAATGCCCACATGTCCCTTTTATAGCCTATGCTTCCATGCTGACAGCAACCATGGATAACTTCGCGTCCAGTTGGCGGCTTGGTTTGGGATTTCTTGGCCCAATTTTCAGCGCCAAGCCGCCACACTCCAGTGTGGTGCCCATGCTGGCCAAGAAATCCCAGCCTAGTACCAGATCGTCGATCAATCCTGGCAGAATCAGCAACGGCATCTGTATTTACTGATTCCCCAGGCTGATCGTCGTCTCCAGCTGCGAGTCCACCTGACTGCAACTGCCGTCCGCCAAGCGTATGCGCCGCCGTGTAGCACGCACCACGCCCACTCCTCCGAGCCTCTCAGCGAGCCTTTCACTGATGAAGCTGCTCGCGGCTCCCGTATCGATCGTGGCTTTCTGCCGTGAGGCTCCAATGGCCACGATCGCCGTCAGCCGGCTGCCTTCGTCCTGAAGACTGCCCATTAATACCGGGGGGCTCCTGGCTGCTGCTCCCGCTCGCCCCTGGATGGCGGGTGCCGCTGCTCGTTTCCCGACTGGCAGCAGCTAGCAGTTCGCACTCCGATGCGCCCACACTGCCAGTAGAAGTCCAGCGCCTTGTTACGGCACGCAAAAGCGCGATGCCCCTCCTGGGCGCACATCCGGCATGCCCAGGCTGGATTTGGGATGTGTGTCCTTGCTCCGGCTGCGCCTGTCCTTGCCGCAGGAGAGGGCTTCACCTCCTCATCCATGCGACGACACACCACGTCGCCTCCAGCGTCGTCCATGGCCATCAACCGCGTCCGGCCAGGCCGTGGCTGTTGCCGCAATCTCTCGCGGTCCCTCTCCAGCTCCTCGAACTCGTCCGCCAGGTGCATCAATTCCACCAGACTCTGGAATTGATATGGCCAGGCGTAGGCACGCAGATCGGGCAGGCTGTTATTGTAGATAAGCTTCATCTCCACCATGTAGACTTTGAAGCACTCATCTACCATCTGCCTCCGGCGTTTGACGTCATCCTCCAGCTTCTCCAGATAGCCTCTGGGCAGGAAAAACTCCTGGAAGCTGCGCACGAATGTCGCCCACGCCGTCCAGTGTCGATTGTTGGCCACGTACCACTTCAAGGCCATGCCCTTCAGCAGCTCTGGCATCGCCCTCGGGATCATATCCAGATCCAGGCCATATGTTTCCGCCGACCACTCCACCTGATCCAAGAACTCCAAAGGCTTCGTGGTACCATCAAAACGGAAGCTCCACTCCCGCAATTGTTTGGCCACCTTTGGATATTCCTGAGCGGTGCTGTCGTGTCCTCGTGGCCTGATTTCTGGTTGTGGGGTGGATGTGGCTCTCATCTCACCTTGACGCGTATTTTGGAGTCGCGCCGCAGCGCTTGTGGAGGGCACACACAACCGTGCCACATGTGGAAGCTCCGACTCCAGCTCATCGTCCCCGACGGCGGTCGTTGCCTCGTCTCTGAGCGAGGCACGGCGTCCATGCAGTCGCCCCAATTCGGCGATCCTCAGTGAGTAAGGAATGCTTCCTTCATTCCTCTCAACCCACTCGCCGAACTGTCTCCGCATGACGTCCAGTGTGCCTGACAAGCTCACTCCGAACACGTCGCCGTAACGCAGCATTTCATCCTTTTTAAGATTATACACCCACGCTCGCACCATGTTCACAAATATATACTAATTAAACTCTTATCGCATGGCCCCACGTTGGGCGCCAGTTGTAACGAACCTTCGGTTTATCCCGAGTCTAAGCTGGGCTAGTTTCAGCTGACTGTGGATTCGTTGCCAACAAATTTATTTGTTGAAGCCCCTGCGATAATTAATTAGTCTTTGTGATTTAGGTTTTATAGCGTAATGGTATATTTTCTTAAATAAATATGAAATGTACAAGTCACTTATGTAAATGTATGCTGGCTCGCTGGTTCGCTTAGCGACGCACACCTACTGAGCGCTTGTTCAACGCACTCCGGCTGGGAGAGTGTTGTGATAAACACGCTAGTTCACCGTAAGGATTTGAGAAACGCCAGGATCTGGATCTGTAAACTCTGGCGGTTCGCCAGCTATGCAGATCTCTCCTACTATCTCGCTCACTCACAGCACAACACTACCTTCGTTCACTCACAATCACATCTCTTACGCACGGCTACGCGAACCCACCCAGGTGTGCAGGCCTCGCTTACGTTGCTGATATGCACCGATGTCCTGATCGGCGGAGCCGCTGGTGGCCTTTTATACCCCAGCCACAGGCCCTGCTTCGTGTGGTAACGGGGCCTGTTCGGCTCTGGAGCGGGGCCTTTCTGCCGTTATTGTCCATAAAAACGGTAAAGTGGCGTGATCTGGGTGACGCCACTTTCCCGCCAAATCACGTGGCAGCCTCCCATTGGCCGAAGTACCGTTGGCGCCCTACGAGTGAAAGTGTTCACTACTATCACTCGGCCCGAACGGCACCTCGGCTAACGGTCGCCGATGATCGTCGTGTGTGCGACGCGAACCCTTTGCTGAATATGAAGGAGCGAAAGAGACCGCCTCTAACCGGACTTTGACCCCTTTTCCAGTGCGAGGGTCGCTCCTACACTATTCGCGTCGCTGTGTGGAGCAACATGCATATGCACGTATATGCATATAAACGCGCAGCAAATACATGCGTTTATATACATCAATACGTGCATACCTATATTGCTCCTCACACCAATCAAATATCTTTTTTATAATAAAAACGAAATATGTATGAAAAAAAAAAAACATTGAAGGGGCTTTGAACCTCCGCTACTCTAACATAACTCGCGTCGCCTTTATGACCCACGTTATTGCTTTGCTTGACTATATAGTAGCTAAAATATAATAACGTAATAACAGAGCATCATCTGACAAAACTACAGTAACAGCTAGAAAATCCAGAAATCAATCGCAATTCTTAGAATATCAAAAAAGGCGCGCTTTTGTCTATACGCATAGAATAAACAATGAGTTTGTGCACATGTATTAGAAAATCGCGCTGATCTGCTGCTAGCTTGGAACCGGTATCCAAAATATACAAAAATCAAAATTGTATAAAATTGATTTGAAGATCCTAGTTCTAAAAATGTACTAGATATAAACGGCAATAGCTATCGATGATTTTTTTAAAATTATAATGGGATCAACGTTTGGGCTGTGAATGAGTATTCTGCAATCGGTATCGCCCGACTGCAACGTTCTTACTTGTTTTTTTATATAAGCAGACAAAAATATTTTTGTTTCAATAATTAATTTGATTTAAATCAAATATAATTTACATCATATATAATGTGTTGAGTATCTATTAGACCTTGGTACAAAACCAAGACTAGGTAGTTGTATTTGTGTTTAATTGTAAGCCTCTAGTACAGAACCAGTGACTACGGGCGTCGCAACAAGTACTTGAACCAGTTGGACAACGGAGATGAGTATCAAATAGTGAAAGACGAGACTCGTTGCTCTATTTTCAAGTGCTATTTTCTTACTAATTTATTTTATGAACGTAATGGCCTTATATACTATTTTTAGGTGGTAGGTATCAATACAAGATAGTGATTATGGAATTTTACTTATTCAATAAACCTAAATAAACATATAAAAGGTTTTATTACGGTCAGAAAAGGCTATCTTATAACGGATAATCCAATACTTATACCTAGCGATAATGATGGGTTATTTGCTAATTGTCTGGTACTGCAGATAACCATTCTACCTACTATCTTAATTTGTTTAGGATGAGTTATGTAGATTGTTGATTGTAGATTGAACACAAAACTCAGACATACTCCCGGCCGTTAAACGATGGTTTAACTATCAGATATGTCGATCCGGAAGGTATCTTGTCCAATTGCTGGGGCCGATATACCGTCTTGTGTCCTGGGTGTTCTGAGCCGTTTCGCCTTTTGATTAGCCGAGGGATCATTTTGTGATATGTCTTCGAGTGGGTGTTTGTGTTGTGGCTCATCGATGGCTAGTAGTGGCGCCAATTTGTGTATAGGCCGTTTGAAGGTGCCATGTGCTGTCTTCACATCGACCACTCGTATATGGTTGTCGGGGCCGGTGTATACCCTTTGAATTCTTCCCATAGGCCATTGTCGACATGGTACATTGTCCTCTTTGATGAGTACCAACATTCCTTCTGATACGTTTGCCGTTGATCTCGTCCATTTTGTACGTTGCTGAAGTTCGTGGAGGTATTCCTGTGACCATCGAGTCCAGAACGTATGCTTCAGATGTTGAATTAACTCTAATCTTTGTCCAAGCGACCTTCCGTCTTCCCTTTCTGCGTCATGGGCTTGTGCTGTTAGCGGTTCTCCAATCAGAAAGTGTCCAGGTGTTAGTGCAGCAAGATCATTTGGATCGGTTGACATAGGAGTTATTGGCCGAGAGTTAAGTATTGCCTCTATCTCAATGACAACGGTTTCAAGTTCATCATACGTTAATGAAGCGGTCGATACATTTTTCAATAGTAAGTGTTTTGCTGACTTAACTGCTGCTTCCCAGAGCCCGCCAAAGTGTGGTGCTCGAGGAGGAATAAAATGGAATTTTACATTTGTTTTGTGGCATTCAGCTAATATCCTGTCTTTTGCCTTGTCGCTGTAGATTGCGTCTTCTAGCTCTTTCAATTTGTTGTTGGCGCCCACAAAGTTTGTAGCATTGTCGCAGTGTAGTGTTTGGCAATTTCCACGGCGTCCCATAAATCGTTTTAAGGCCGCAATGAATTTGTCAGTGGTTAAATCACTTACTGTTTCCATATGGATGGCCTTAGTCGCAAAACAACAGAATATCGCGATGTAAGCCTTGTCTGGGCGCTTTCCTCGCACTTTATGATGAATCCAGAATGGGCCACAGTAATCGACCCCAGCATTTTTAAATGGTCTTGCTGGGCTGACGCGTAGTTCCGGTAGATTGCCCATTAATTGTTGAAACATCTTTGGTTTTGCTCGAGTACATCGGACGCAGTTTTGAGTAATGTTCCGTGCTAATGTTTTCCCTTTAAGTATCCAGTAATTTTGCCTTGACCTTGCAAGTAGTGCTTGTGGTCCACAGTGCATGTTGTCTATGTGGAGTTCTCGTAACAGTGATTTGACAATTGGGTCATTGTATGGTAACAATATAGGATGTTTTTCATCAAATGATAGAGCTGATTTTTCGATCCTACCGCCCACTCGTATGATGTTATCCTTGTCTAGAAACGGTGTCATAGATTTGAGGTTGCTTTTGCTGTCTACTACGCCATGTTTTGTGAGGTTCGTCAACTCCTCAGGGAAGTCTACCTGTTGAATCTTACGTAATATAACAATCCTGGCACGTTCCAACTCCTCATGTGTGGGTGTATTACCATTTTTGTTTGGGTGTCGTAGCCGCATTATATATGCTATAATGCGTTGTAGTCTTCGGAAGGAATTATTGTGATTGATGGAATAGATTACATCACATGTTTTTGCGACAGGAGCTGCTACAGCCCTTGGGTTTCCCTTTCGTCCCAATGTGTCGTTAGCGCTGGGCATTTTGACGAACGGCTCTGGCCATTTTGATGGTGATCCATGAAGGAATAATGGCCCGTGTAGCCACAAGGTCGTTGAATCCAGATTCTTCGCTAATGTTCCTCGTGACAGTATATCTGCAGCGTTGTTTTGTGAGGAGACATGACGCCACTGAGTTGCTATAGTCAATTCCTGGATTTTTGCAACTCTATTTGCGACAAAGGTTTCCAAACTGGATGATTGTGAATTTATCCATGATAGTACAATTCTTGAGTCTGTCCATAAATATGCTGGATTGCAGCTGCTCTTCATATTAAGGTCCTTTCGTACTCGCGCAGTGAGTTCCGCTCCTAATAGTGCTGCACAGAGTTCCAGACGAGGCATTGATTGCCTTGATAATGGTGCTACCTTAGATTTCGCACATAACAAGCGTACCGTTATTCCATTGTCTTTGTATGTCGCCCGAATGTACGTTGCAGCTCCATATGCTTTTTCCGAGGCATCAACGAAGGTATGTATTTCCCGTGCTACTGGAATTTTTCCGTCAAACATGTGTCGAGGGATCTTGAGCTTGTTAAGACTTTGTAGATCGTCTCGGTATATTTTCCAATCTTGCTGAAGGCTTGGCGATAACTCCTCGTCCCATCCAATTTTTGATTCCCATAGTTGTTGCATGAATATTTTTGCCCTTACCACAACTGGGGCAAAGATTCCGAGAGGGTCAAATATTTTTGCCAATTCAGAGCTTCAGCTCGTCCATGAAGGCTGTCAGATTTTGGACTCCATGTAAGGCCCAATGTCTTAATACTGTTGTCTTCCGTATTATCCAATTTCACCATTTGTGTTGTATCTTCCTTAGAAATTCCCGCGAGAATCTGGTCATGGTTAGCACACCATTTTCGAAGCCTTAATCCTGCTGGTAGAAGTATTTTGTTGATTTCATCTCGAAGTCTTATGGCTTCCGTTATTGAGTCTGCTCCCGTTAAGCAGTCATCAACATAAAAGTCATATTCTACTGCCTTTGCTCCGACTGGATATTGATCCTTGCTTGAATTTGCTAAATGCTGCAAACATTTTGTCGCTAAAAATGGGGCTGATGTTGTGCCGTATGTGACAGTTTTTAGTCGGTAGTACTTAAGCTGTTCCTGAGGTGAGTTTCTCCAGACAATCATCTGATGAAACTGATCTGCCGGATTCATCCATATTTGACGATACATCTTTTCAATGTCAGCGGTAAAAACATATTTATGAGTTCTAAAACGCAGTAGAATTGAAAATAATTCACTTTGTACCGTAGGCCCAGCGTACAGTATATCATTTAGGGCCTTGCCTGACGATGATTTAGCAGAAGCGTCAAACACAACTCGTAGTTTTGTGGTACTGCTATCTGGTTTTAACACACAGTGATGCGGAATGAAATAATGTGATTTCGGAACCATCTGCGGTGTTACTTCCTTCATGTGGCCGAGTTTTTCGTAATCCTTCATGAATTCCACGTAGTTGCCTTGTAGGTCTGGATCACGGCACAGTCTCTTTTCTAATGCTAAGAAGCGCCTTATAGCTAACTCCCGAGACTCTCCCAGTTCTGACACATCTTCAGAAAAAGGTAATTTTACTATCAATTTTCCGTCAACTGCCCTTTGTATATTTTCTTTAAAATGTGTTTCACAATGTGACTCTGCTGGTGTCCGATAGGGCTGTGTTGATTCCAGATTATCCAGTTTCCAAAATCGTTCCAATAGATTAGTTGTGTCATCAGTTGTAGTTGCTACCGAGCATGTGGCGACTGTCGAAGTTGATCTGTTAACTCTTCCAGCTATTATCCAGCCTAGTTTAGAGTTTTGCATCACAGGTAATTTTGGGCTCCTTTTGATTTGCTCCGGTAGTATGAGCTCGAAATAATGTTCGGCTCCGAGTAGTAAGTCAATCTTTCCAGGTTTCGCAAAGGTTGGGTCCGCCAATGGTATGTTGCTTGGTACCCAAGATATGTTGTCTATTTTGTGGTTTGGTTGATCCGCCACAATATGTGGTAACACGAATGCCTCTACTCGTGTCGTGTAACTTCCATTTTGAGATTTTATGAGGACATTGACCCTGGATTTCATTGAACTTGGGTTTCCTCCAATGCCTTCGATTCGCATGGTTGAGTTTTTGACTGCAAGTGATAATGTTTTTACAGCTCTTTCAGAGATCATGTTTATCTGAGAGCCTGAATCCAGGAGTGCTCTGAAACTTCCATATTGGCCGTTGTTTCCATGCACTTCGATTCGAGCAGTGGCGAGTAGCACATAATTATTTATTGTACTATGTGCTGCGGCAGTTATTTTGACGTCATCTTTGTTCTCCAGATGTAGCAACGTATTATGTTTTTTGTTGCACTTCATGCAATTGCGTAGGAAGCATGATTTTGCCATATGATTGGGCCGCAGACAGTTTAGGCACAGTTTTTGGTTTAGTGCCCATTTTAGTCGTGCGTCTCCAGATTTTGACGCGAACTTGTCACATCGATAAATTTTATGTTCTGCTGAATCACAGAATTGACAGCCTTTATTCTTTTCTGTTGAGGCAGACGCGCATATCCTTTGCTTTTCTTTAGGGACGTATTGTTTCCCTCCTATCGCTTCCAGTGCCAAGAATCTTTGTTCTAAGAAGGCTAAGAATTCCTTGATGGGTTGTAGCTTTCTTGTGTCTTTAATGGATTGCTCATACAGTACATGAGTAGTCCTGTCCAATTTTCTTGCCAGTAGCACTAGCAAAAGTGGGTCCCAATTGTTGACTTCTATGCCGCCATTTCTCAACGTAGCTAACGTTTCTTGAATAATATCGTGGAAACCCTTTATTGATGATGCATCGTTTGTCACTGACGGTTGATCCAAAAGTTTGTGTAGAGTCGTTGTAGTCAGGACTCGCTTGTTGTCAAAACGCTCCTTCAGCATCGTCCAGGCAGTTTCATAGTTGGACTCTGTTAGATCCAAGTGTCTAACCAGTCTTTCAGCATCTCCAGAGAGGTTTGATTTTAAGTACCACATTTTTTGTACTGTTGGCAATGTTGACTCATGAATCATTTTTGTGAATAGATCATGAAATTGTTGCCATTTTAAATAGCATCCGTCGAAATGTGGTATGGATACCTTTGGTAGCTGTACTTGAGTTTGGGCGGCTGCAGCATTAATTGATGGCTTCACATCCATAGGCGTGGATTGAATTTGGAATATGGCTGCTTCTGCATTCAAATAATTTTCCATGTTGTATCCAAGAGCTATTGGATCTTCGAACAGTCTGAAGATCTCGAAGTGAATATGGTTTATTTTTTCCCAATATTCTGTTACAAGGGGCCTGAATCGGGCCTGTGACTCTTGTGTTATCTGACCAATCAGTCTTTGTAGCGCTGCTAGTAACGCGGTTTGATGCCTTTGGAGAGGTATCAAGTCCGAACGTGCTGTATCTGGAGGGCTTAGCTCGTTCAATTTTGTGGAAAATTCCTCCTGATATTTAATTACGATGTCCTTGATCTTTGAGAAGTAACCTTCCCTTACATAAGGATTCTCCACAGGATTTTCCGCCATTAGATTCCTTATTTTCTCATTTCCTTGATCGAAGGCACTCCAAAGCTGATTTAACTGAGCAGCCTTATTATGGAAGTATGTTGCATTTGACTTCCGTTCCTGAGGATCCTTTTTATAGTTCCTAATTAGAGCTTGGATCTCCTCACCAAGCGTGGTTTGGTTATTAATTAAACTCTCCATTTTTAATTAATTTGTTTTATTTTTTATAAATTCGTTTCTTTTTTTTTTTTTAATTCTTGTTGTCTGATGTTTGATTAATCAGAATGATGCAGTAGTGCTGATGCCTATGCTGACTTGTCGCCAAGATGACAATCCTGGTGAGTCTGGTTGATTGAGTTGAGGCCGATTCAGCGCTTAGTTTGACCACTTGTTGATCACTTCGAAGATATAGGATTCGCCAAATGAATCCACTGTATTTTGTTTGGTTATGAAGATGTTGGTCGTTAAGTTGACCACGTCTACCGGTTGATTTAGAAATAGGGTTCGCCAAATGAACGCTATGATTTCTAAAAATTCGTCTTCCTTCACGTCGGGGTCACCAAAATGTTGAGTATCTATTAGACCTTGGTACAAAACCAAGACTAGGTAGTTGTATTTGTGTTTAATTGTAAGCCTCTAGTACAGAACCAGTGACTACGGGCGTCGCAACAAGTACTTGAACCAGTTGGACAACGGAGATGAGTATCAAATAGTGAAAGACGAGACTCGTTGCTCTATTTTCAAGTGCTATTTTCTTACTAATTTATTTTATGAACGTAATGGCCTTATATACTATTTTTAGGTGGTAGGTATCAATACAAGATAGTGATTATGGAATTTTACTTATTCAATAAACCTAAATAAACATATAAAAGGTTTTATTACGGTCAGAAAAGGCTATCTTATAACGGATAATCCAATACTTATACCTAGCGATAATGATGGGTTATTTGCTAATTGTCTGGTACTGCAGATAACCATTCTACCTACTATCTTAATTTGTTTAGGATGAGTTATGTAGATTGTTGATTGTAGATTGAACACAAAACTCAGACAAAAAATTTTGTTTCTTTCTTTTACTTTGCTGTTATCCGTTATATTATTTCTATGTGAATCTATTTGTGTTTTTATATATGCAGCAAATATAAACATAAATATAAAGAAGAAATCAAAACAAATAAAATACACTGAGAAAAAAAAAGGATGACGAATCAAATTTAAATTAAATAGATAGAAAAAATTTAGAGAAAAAAATAATAATATAAATAAAAATATTTTTCTTATAATTTTTAATAAAAACTATATATGTATACAAAAATTTAAATAAATAAAAATGGAAATAAATATAAAAAAAGAAATGTTTGAAAATAAATGATAGAATAAATAAATGATAGAAAAATTTTGATTAGATAAATACGATCGGCAGAAAAAAAATCAATAAACGTATATTTGTAAATGAAGTTTAAATCAAGATGAAGTTAGTTAGCATTGCAAGCGTTTATATATAAGTTTTGTATATTAGTTCTAAGAACATTTTTTTTTTTGAGTCTGCGTACTCAACAATAAATTAAAAAAAAAAAAAAATATATATATATATATATGAATTCAACAAGTTACAGTTATTGAGAAGGAATCATGAAATTTTAAAAGCCAAGTAAATTTGGTTTTATAAAGGGGTAGGAAGTCGTCTGATTTTTTGTTGGGGGTTTTTACAAATTTTAAATTAACAAGTAAGAAAGCTCTAGTCGAGACTGCTCGACTACAAGATACCCTGAACCCTCCGAGCAACAGCCATTTCAATCATTTTTAGTGTCTTTCAGCTTATACAAACACACACACACACGCAAACACATACATAGACACCCATAGGCACGCACGCATTAACAGGCATGGGCTGCAGTGTGGGCTTACTATGGGAACTAAATTGTTCATTAACTTTTTTTGTGGACGTACGTTCTTCATGAAACTTTCAGAATGTGGTTTTATCATTACTATGCGTATATTTGCCAAAGCTCAAGTCTCTAGTATTTGAAATACGCCTTTTACAGAGATGAGGGTAAGGGGGTGGATATAGGGGTGGGGGTGAATTATAACAAAAATCGAAATTCTATCACGTACAGTCGAGTCTACATTTAAAATTTGGAGACTTTAGCTCTAAAGGTGTAGGAGATATAATTTTATAACTGGTTTTCGATAAGGTTTTTGATCGATAAAAAAATAACGGGATGAGTTATCGATCTTTTGTGATAAACTCGATATGCGCGCGCTATATACGAGCATTTTAAAAAAAAGTTGAAGTCTCTAGCTTCTATATCTTCAGAAATCGACGCGTTCATACATACGGACAGACGGACAGACGGACAGACGGACATGGCTAAATCGATTCAGTTTGTCGCCCTGATCAAGAATATATATACTTTGTGGGGTCTGCCACGCCTCCTTCTCCCTGTTACATACTTTTCACAAAACCATTATACCCTGATTTCCCATTTTCAATGGGTTCAGGGTATAAAAACCATGGTAGGGTTGGGTGGAGAAGCGGGTGCCAATCGTCACCTAAGGCCTCGCGTCTTCATATTTTTATACCCTGAACCCATTGAAAATGGGAAATCAGGGTATAATGGTTTTGTTAAAAGTATGTAACAGGGAGAAGGAGGCGTGGCAGACCCCACAAAGTAAATATATTCTTGATCAGGGCGACGAACTGAGTCGATTTAACCCTGTCCGTCTGTCTGTCCGTCCGTCCGGATGTATGAACGCGTCGATTTCAGAAGATATAAGAGCTAGAGACTTGAACTTTTTTTTTAAATGACCGTATATACAGCGCGCATATCGAGTTTATCACAAAAGATCGATAACTCATCCCGTTATTTTTTATCGATCCAAAACCTTATCGAAAACCAGTTAAAAAATTATATCTCCTACACCTTTAGAGCTAAAGTCTCCAAATTTTAAATGTAGACTCGACTGTACGTGATAGAATTTCGATTTTTGTTATAATTCACCCCACACCCCTATATCCACCCCCTTACCCTCATCTCTGTAAAAGGCGTATTTCAAATACTAGAGACTTGAGCTTTGGCAAATATACGCATAGTAATGATAAAACCACATTCTGAAAGTTTCATGAAGAACGTACGTCCACAAAAAAAGTTATTGAACAATTTAGTTCCCATAGTAAGCCCACACTGCAGCCCATGCCTGTTAATGCGTGCGTGCCTATGGGTGTCTATGTATGTGTTTGCGTGTGTGTGTGTGTTTGTATAAGCTGAAAGACACTAAAAATGATTGAAATGGCTGTTGCTCGGAGGGTTCAGGGTATCTCGTAGTCGAGCAGTCTCGACTAGAGCTTTCTTACTTGTTTATTATACCCTGAACCCATTGAAAATGGGAAATCAGGGTATGTAACAGGGATTAGGAGGCGTGGCAGACCCCACAAAGTATATGTATTCTTGATCAGGGCGACGAACTGAGTCGATTTAGCCCTGTCCGTCTGTCTGTCCGTCCGTCCGTCCGTCCGTTCGTCCGTCCGTCCGTCCGTATGTATGAACGCGTCGATTTCAGAAGATATAGAAGCTAGAGACTTGAACTTTTTTTTAAAATGACCGTAAATACAGCGCGCATATCGAGTTTATCACCAAACATCGATAACTCGTCTAGTTATTTTTTATCGATAAAAAACCTTATCGAAAGACAGTTATAAAATTATATCTCCTACATCTTTAGAGCTAGAGTATCCAAATTTTAAATGTAGATTGATATGCACGTTATAGAATTTCGATTTTTGCTCAATTTTACCTCCCACCCCTATATCCAACCCCTCACCCATAAGTTTGTAAAAGGCGTATTTCAAATACTAGAGACTTGAGCTTTGGCAATTATACGCATAGTAATGATAAAACCACAATCTGAAAGTTTCATGGAGAACGTACGTCCAGAAAAAAAGTGATTAAACAATTAAGTTCCCATAGTAAACCCACACTGCAGCCCATGAGTGCGCGCCTATGGGTGTCTATGTATGTGTGTTTGCGTGTGTATGTGTGTGTTTGTGTAAGCAGAGAGACGCTAAAAATGATTGAAATGGCTGTTGCTTGAAGGGTTCAGGGGATCTCGTAGTCGAGCACTCTCGACTAGAGTTTTCTTACTTGTTTTCGTCTGGTATAGGTACTGTTGCTACTCTTGCTAGCAAAGTGATATTTTCAACTTCACGAAAATAGAATAACTTTCACTCGTCCTTCGAACATTTCATTTGTTTATTCAAACAACTTAAAATAAACTTAATGCGAACAATAACGAGCAAATTAAAGATTAAATCTAAGTCAATATTAAGCCAATTCTAAGCTATTTATTTTTATGTGTTGTGCTGCCGCTTTTCGACTCTTTCTTCAATCGAATCGATCGACGTATCGAAGCTTTGAACCAGGGCTGCGACCTATCGATAACTACTAGGGCAACAGAACAAATATTCAAATTATGTATTTAATTCAAATTATGTATTCAATTCCAACAACATCTAGAATAGCTAATTTAGATACGGGACGCTTCAAAATACCCGTTGATGTTTTCACCTCCGCTAAACGTATGATTCCATCCCTCGCTGGAATGGTACTGATTGCAACGCCTTTTTTAAAACTGCCTCTCGGCTGATTGTCCTCACATATGATGACCACATCTCTTATTTGTATAGGCCTTCTTTTGACGTTCCACTTTGTGCGTCTTGTTAGTGTTGGCAAATAAATATGTTGGCAAAATTTGTTTTTCAATTGTTGAGAAATCCGATATTGTTTCTGATGCGGATAGTCGCTAGTATCTCCAGGTGTTTGAGTAGAGTTTGATGTTCCCAGTAGAAAATGATTCGGCGTCAGAGGCTGTGGATCGTCGACGTCGACTGCAACATGTGTTAGTGGTCTACTGTTAATGATATTCTCTGCTTCAATGAGTAAACTTCTCAAAGTTTCAACATGTGGTGCCTGTTGCTTTAAAGTCACCGCCAATACGCGTTTCGTAGATTGAACTAAACGTTCCCAGCAGCCACCAGAGCTTGGGTTTGCTGCACAATTGAACTGCCATTGAATCCCTTTGTTGGCCAATTCTGACTGAATATTCTCGAAATCAAATATTTCTTTAACCTTTCTTATCTCATTGTCTGCTCCCACGAAGTTCGTTCCCATATCCGACTATTTACGAAGTTTCGTATGCATAATATACATGCGTCAGTAGACAAGTTTTCTGCTAACTCTAGGTGAACTGCTCGTACAGTCAAACATGTGAATAACGCGACCCATCTTTTCTCTCGACGTCGTCCTACAGTCACCATTACTGGACCAAAGTAATCGAGACCCGTGTATGAAAACGGTCTCACGTATGGCGTCACCCGATCTATGGGCAGTTGCCCCATAAACGGCGCCTCCGGCTTTGCATTTGCATTCTTGCAATATTGACAATTTCTCTTTGTTTGTCTGACTAAATTACGTAAACATGTGATCCAGAATTTCTGTCTAATTTCTGCAATAATCAATTCATTATTTTGATGATGAAAACGCTCGTGATATCGCTGTACAATTAATTTAGTAATCAGATGATCCGAGACCGCTGTGGCGTTGCCAAGTCTGCTATATAGAATTATCACTCCATCTTCGTTAAGTGTAGGAGCCAATGAGTAAATATCGCTATTCTTTGATACAGATCCATGTTTCTGCAGGTCATCTATTTCCTGTGCAAAAACCTGTTGTGCCATTTTGCACAATATAACTTCTGCCTTTTGTAATTCCAGTGATTGTAATGGTCGCAAGCAAAAAAAATAAGGGTAAATAAAAATTAACGGAAGAAATATTTCAAAAAGTACGCGCGCTTGCAAAAGCTTTGAAAAGGTACAGCGAACCTTTTTTTCATTGCCTGCAGCGCTGCAGTGAGAGCTTTCGGTGGGTTCCGAAAAGTTGTAGCGCACGCGCAACAGCTGATCTTGTCGCGCTGTGCGAATTCGGTAGCGACAAGTATCAGCGCAGCCAACTTTAGGGGCAATAAAACTCTAAAGCTTTTATCTGCTTAAAACTATAAGAGCAGCCCAAGTGCCAGATTTAATTCTTTTCTAAAATCCACGCTGCGACGGCAATATAAATTTCATAAATATATTGCATGCATATATAGTCATATATATGTTAAATAACTAAAAGGTACGCAAATTTATTAGCTTGTGACATGGTATTAATCAAGCAAATTTGGAAATGAACAATTGAATAAATTAATTAAATAAATAAAACAACCTTCGCTTGAAATAAGAAAAAGAAAACAAAAAAATTAAAACACAATAAATAAAGAAATAAATAGGATTTAATAGCAAGAAAAATGTCCGATAGAAAATAGAACAATTTAAAGAATAGCATAAAAAAAAAATATTAATAATAATGTAAAATAAAAATGTTAAAATAATAACCTTGTTAGTATAAGAAAAATAAGAGATTGTAATTTTAGTATCCCAATGTCTGTTATTGAAATGAATGAAAAGTTAATAATATGAATAATCGAACTGAATTAAAGAACAAAATGAGTCGTTAATTTGTAAGCAGGGTTGACATAATGGGGTAGGCTAGTTAGTGTTGTGTAGTGTAGTGTAGTGTGTAGTAAATTTCTGTCAGTCCCCCTCCCCTCCTTCCCCAATATCATTGTTTTTTTTTTCGTGGAGTATAGCTCCACCTCGAGGTATCTCAAGTGATCTTAAAAATTAAAATTTATGAACTCTGATCGCAAGGCAGAAAAGAACCCCCCCCCCCCACACTCTCGACGAGCGACGGCACTAGAAGGTCCCGCTTATCTGCCTTGCGACCGAAACAACAAAGCCCAGCTTTGTTTAGTCTCAATCGTGAGAGTCTCTCTGCGAAGAGTATTTTGTTTACATGATGCCAGTTCTTTTACCTCGTTCGTTACATTCTGTTTACGTAGTTGATTCATAAATCTTACTATCCAATCTACTGTACGTTTCAATCTCATATAATTTGAGAATCGCTGTATATCAATCACAGGAACTGTTGATACCGTCAATATATGCTTACGACGTTCCGTTGAGTCCTCGCTTACATAATTTATTTTCTGTGCTGGCCAAAGTTTTTCATCTTGTTGCAAAAATGCTGGACCTGTTGTCCACAATCCATTTGGCACATAGTTCAAACTCTTCTGTGCCCTCGTAGCTACATCAGCAACATTCATGTTCGTTGGAATCAGGGGTGTCATTTTAGCTTTTTTCAGATCGTCAGATCTGGCTTCATTTGAAGTCTCAATGCGGGAAAATTTTGAGAACGGCGGGTTGCGGGGAATTCTGGCTTTAAAAAAATTAATTTATCTCTATTTTAGCTTCATTTAATTTTCACGATTTATTTTGCTTTTTATCTCTCTCAATACTAAAAATCATGAATACAAGTATAGATAAATGATTTTGTATCATACAATCTATCGAAATCTTTTCGTGGTTTGGGCAAAATCCATCGAAAACCACGGAGCAAGAGGTAGCACTTTTCCTCTTTATGGCAAAACACTGTTCAGTTGCTCCAATAAACCACCTGGGCAGTCTCTGCCAACAAAAATTTTGCGACAGTATTACTGCGTCTCGCATAAAGCGGCACCGTACTAAATGTACATATATAATACAAAAAATGCGTTTACTTCTCATTTTCGAGAAGATCTTAGAGATCACATTGGAAGCGCTAAATTTAGTTTAATTCTGGATGAATCAACTGATATAAGTTCCACTAAGCTGCTCGGTAAATAGAATTCGTTATTAAATACGTTTCTGTTAAGCGTGGAGTGATGGTATCAACGTTTCTCAGTTTAATTTCATTAGAAAGTGGAGATTCGTTGTCTATTGTTGATGGCATTAAAATGAACTTAGAAACTGGAATTTGGATTTAGCCTATTTGGAAGGCATCGGCACAGTCAATGCCAATGTCATGATTGGCTCAAATCAAAGTGTATATAGGGAGATGAAGAAGGTAGCGTCTTCGCTCCTCTTAATTAAATGTGTCTGCAAGCAATGTTTCCCAGAGGGACTGGAATACCTCGTATATGGGACATATAATTTTATTATTATGTTTAAAAGAATCTTGTATTATAATTGTCAAGTCATTGAATATCTATTTAAAACAAATAAAAATAAATTAATTTAACTAAGAAAATTATGTTTTTAAGCCCAGCTTTTATTTTGGCTTAATTTTTCTTAAATTTAGCTTCTTTTAGCTTCATTTTTTTGCCAATCTGGCTCTATTTGCTCGAAAAATTATGACAGCACTGGTTGGAATCCATCGCCAGCTGTCCATATCAGTTGATTTCAAAATTTCACCTATACGATGAGCCACAAACGGTTTATATTGTCGTTGATCAGATCCAATCCATGATAGAACCGTTTCAGAGTCAGTCCACATTACTGACCGTCGCACGCTGATGTCGTGGCATTCCAAAATTGAGCTTCTGAGTTTCACTCCAAGTACTGCAGCCTGCAATTCGAGTCGGGGTATCGACAAGTGTTTTAAAGGAGCACATCTCGATTTCCCTGTAACGAATACGACATTAATATGATTGTTTACTGTAATCCTCCAATAAGCAACTGCAGCAAATGCCTGTTCACTTGCATCTACAAATGTATGCAACTCCACATCGGCTTCATTCGATAGAAAATAGGGTGAGTAGCATCTCCCTATCTTGAAATTCTTAACCCTTTCGATTTGAAGCATCCATTGCTTAAATCGAGCAAATAAATCTTCGGGCAATAAATCATTCCAGTCTATTCCAAGTCGCCACACTGCTTGCATCAAGTTTTTTCCATATATTGTTAAGTCTGTTAGCATTCCAAATGGATCGAAGATTGACATCACTAAACTGAGTAATTGTCGTTTAGATGGACACTTAATCCCTCTTACGATGTCTTTATCCACCTTGTTTAACTTCAAATCAAATACGAAGTTATCATCTGTGCTCTCCCAATGCATGCCCAAAATCTTATCAATGACCTCGGCGTCCATTTTAACGGTATGTCCTTTCATGTAGTCAATATCCTTGTTTGGTGGGATGGGGTTACGAAAACAAGGCAACGCTACGTTGCTCATCTAGAGACCATCAATAGCAATCCTTGTCCCTGGTAATTCAAGTTGACACACAGCCTCCACGATCGGCCCCACTGGATAGCGATTGGGCAGTCGACCAATCGTGAACTAATGTGTGCAGCGACTGTAGAAGAAACAGAAAGACGGAACTTACTAAAGTGAAATCTTCGACCGACCTCTGATCACGAACAAAAATACACGATTTGGAAATGTTTGCCCCTGGGCTGACAGGTGCCGCATTCTAGGACCTCAGTAAGCAGGAGTGACATCCTGCGGAAATGGCTCCTAGGTCAATGCTGCAGCTGCCCCCGTCCCGTTAAAACCCTGGCAGGCCTCCAAGTACGTTCGAAGATCGTCACCAACTGAATTTTCATTGGTGGTACAGGTTTAAGTTGATATATATCCTTAATTTGCGCAAGATCCTGGCTCTGAACATTGGCTCCCATAAGGACCAACGTCAACCCTCGTATGGCCTCCCTGCTTTGCACAGATAACCATGAGGATCGCTTGAGTGACTGTACACCCGATCTAAGATAGCGGCTTGGAGTCGGGACCCTATAACATGGAATCACGAAAGACCCCTACAACAACAAAAACAATTAGTGGAACACCACAAGTAGAGAGTGAGGCCCGTTTCACAGACCCAAGACTGGGCTTTGGCAAAAGCTCAAAAATGCAAAGGAGCCCTGTAGCACAGGCGCCAAAAGGTGTGGAGGAAACTCCAAAAACCGCTACCGCGGAAGCAGGTGCCCCAAGCACCACTGCAGAGGTGGCAATCTCACCAAGGCACGAGTACATGTTAAAACTCCGTGCCGAGGAAGAGGACGCCATACTAAAATGTCGTCAGGCGCTGCGGCGTATAAAAACCGCTGTCGCAAAACAAAAAAAACATCAGTCTGGATGTTAAAAGCGGGGTATCCGACCTAGACGAACTGCTCGATATTCTGGGACACTGCAGGAACTCCTGGAAGAAGCTGGAAGCTGAAGCAACTAAGCAGAAGCAATTAGAACCAGCAGCAGAGAGAGAGGCACGGATCTCGGAAATGGTGGAAACACCTACCATACAAAAGAGACAGGCCCCTAGCCCCTTAGAGTCTGAATCCGGCAAAAAACTTTGCAAGGGACAACAGAATCTGTGGCAAAAAGTCACCAGAAAAGGGGCTTTGAAACAAAGAGCGGAAAAGACTACTTCGGCACCTGCAGAGAAGCCGAAAGTGATAGCACAACCAACGAGAAAAGAGATGAAAAAACCTCCCCGCACAGAAGCAGTCCTCATAAAACCTGAAAGTGGACAAAGCTACGTAGATGTGCTACGAAACATACGCAGCACAATCCAACAGGACGAAAAGACAAATGTGAGAGGCATAAGGAAAACCCGATCTGGGGCACTCCTTGTAGAACTGAGCAAAGGGGAAAAGTTACAACCGGAGCTGGTTGAAAAACTAAAGGCTACCGTCAAGAAAACAGCTACGGTAGCCGAGTTAAAACCTACAGCGACAGTGGAGATCCGAGATCTCGACTCACTAACTGTAGAGTCTGAGGTGGCTGAGGCAGTACGACAAGTCCTTGATAATTCATCAGTGGACTTGCGCATAAAATTCACTGCCCCAAACAGTCGAGAGCAAGTAAGGGCTTTTGTAACTTTAGAAAGCCAACTAGCGGAGACGTTGCTGAGCTCAGACATTAAAATCGGCTTTGTCAGGGCTAGGCCCAGGATGTGTAAACCCATCCGCAGATGTTACAGATGCTTCGGGGTCGGTCATCTGCAGACCAACTGCACAGGACCGGACCGAAGTGGTGGTGGCATCTGCATTAAATGTGGGGAATCAGGTCACAAGATGAAAGACTGCAAAAAACCACCAAAATGCTGCATTTGCACGGATGCAGGCCGTACTTCTGTCGATCACATGCCGGGATCGCAGAAATGCCCAAGCACACGACAGACTACAGCAAAATGTTGAAAATTCTCCAAGGTAATCTACACCGGAGCAAAACGGCAGATGCACTTTTGACACAGATAGTAGCATAATATGCTATAGATGTAGTGATCATCAGTGAGCAATACAAGCGAAAAGAAAACGGTGTCTGGCTAGAGGACGACACCAAGACTGCTGCCATATGGATCCCCAGTAGTAGTGGACAACGGCCACTAGAAAGCAAGACGGGCAACTGCTATGTTTACGCACGCTTCAGAGAAATAGCAGTAGTCAGTTGCTACTTAACCCCTAGCGATGACATAAGCACCTTCCAGAATAAACTGGATGCAATCGAGGATCTGCTCGTGGATCGACGGCAGCCTTTCATTTTGGCAGGCGATCTGAATGCACAAGCAGTAGATTGGGAAATGTCCTCTACTAACTCTAGAGGACGGAAAATCATGGATATGGCCGCTAGGTCCGGGTTAGTGGTAGCAAACCGCGGAAGCAGAGCTACCTTCCATAGGCCGGGATGTGAAGGCACAATACCTGACGTAACCTTTGGATCCGAACACATCGTGGATCGGATAAAGGACTGGAAGATACTCGATGACTTCACGGGCAGTGATCACGAGTATATCTCATATGAGTTCCAGAATACCAGTCAGCAAAACCCCCTATCATGCCCAAGAAAGACTTCCCACAGATGGGATATAAGTAAGGTGGACACAGGTAAATTATTAGCTGAATTAGATAGGCGAGAAGGACAGTTCGACGGCGCATTGACCTCGAAGGAAGTGGTCGAAAGAAGCCTAACAGCTATGGAAAGACCGTGTAACGTTTCGATGCCAAAAACGCACAGCAAACACGGAGGTAGACGACAGGCGTACTGGTGGAACCACGATATTGCAGAAAAAAGGAAAGTATGCATACAATGTAGAAGAAGGCTAACAAGGGCACGACGCTCTGGAAATTTCATGGCGGAAGCGTTAGCATCCAAGAATGCGAGAAAAGAACTGTCGATTGCTATCACACGCAGTAAGCATAACAAGTGGAAAGAGCTCTGCATGTAAACAAAGACCCTTGGGGACTTGGCCACAAGATAGTCATATAAGATAGTTATCGCCTATTGTGTATGCTAAACACAGCTGGGAAGCTGTTAGAAAAGCTCATAAGACCCAGACTACTCGCCGCAGTAGAGGCCGCTGGAGGACTTAGCCCCAGGCAACACGGGTTCAGAGCTGGAAAATCCACAATGGGAGCTATCGATGAAGTGGTTCAGGCAGCCAGAGCTACGCAAAGAGGAAATGCATACTCGCGCCCAGTGGTTCTGCTAGCAACGCTGGACGTTAAAAACGCCTTTAACAGTGTAAGGTGGACCGATATGCTTGCTTCCCTGGAGCATCGCTTCCATATACCGGAGTACCTCATGGATATGATCAGGAGCTATTTGCAGGATCGAATACTCCTGTACTCCACACAGACTGGAACGAAACGGTACAGAGTGACTGGAGGAGCTGCACAGGGGTCAATCCTGGGACCAGACCTGTGGAACATCAGCTACGACGACATTCTAAGACTGGAAATGCCTGAAGACACCTTCCTGATTGGTTATGCCGACGATATCGCAGCCGTCATCACTGCCAGAAACACCATGGAGGCCCAAAAGAGACTTAACCAAGTTATGATCCGCACACAGACATGGCTCAGCTCTCGAGGATTGGAACTTGCCACCCATAAAACAGAATTACTTCTGTTCACGGGGAAACAGATCCCAACCGAAATAGAGATGCGAGTAAGCGGAAACCTGATAAGGACTCAGAGGACAGTGAACTATCTAGGAGTTAGACTAGACAGTAAACTTACCTTCTGGGAACAGCTGAAGCACGCCACGCGGAAAACAGCGACAGCAACGGGGTCTCTGAGTAGACTGATGGCAAACGTTGACGGCCCGACGGCAGGGAAAACGAAGACTCCTCATGGAAGCGACGAATGCTATATTGCTATATGGCAGTGAAGCATGGGCGGACACCCTAAATGCGGATGTAAGGCGAAAGCCGATGTTATCTGTGCAACGAAGAGCAGCCTTAAGGATAACATCGGCGTACCGCACAGTCTCCGGGGCTGCCGTGACTGTGATAGCAGCAGTCATACCGGTTGACTTGCTTGCACAAGAGCGCAAAAAAATATGGAATCTTTGGCAAAGAGGAGAATTCTCAGAGCAGGCGGCAAAGAGCATCTGGCAGCAAACCATAGTCTCGTGGAAAGCGAGATGGTCATGCGAAAGGTATGGAAGATGGACCGCTAGAATAATCCCCGATCTAGAGAAGTGGATAAATAGAAAACACGGTGAAACGTCGTTCTACTTGACACAACTACTCTCTGGACACGGTTACTTTCGAAAGTATCTAAATAAGATGGGGAAAACTGCCGAATCCAGCTGCATTTACTGTGGAAATGCAATGGATGATGCAGAACACACCTTCTTCAACTGCATAAGATGGTCGGAAGAAAGAATCGACCTGGCAGAAACAGTAGGTGAAGTCAGAGTAGAGACATTAGTACAGCAAATGTGCAGCAGCATAGATGCTTGGAAAAAAGTCTATGACTTCGCCGAAAAGATTCTGCGGCGGAAGAAGTATGACCTGGACGCAGGCACACAGAGGGCAACGCTCACTTAGAGCACACTATGGGGTTCCACCTTGAAGGTTAATGCGGGATAACTCCTGGTTCCAAGGTGGATTTGAGCCCCAAAAGAGGAGGATTTTTAGTCGGTAAGCAGCTATGCAGTCCGACACACCGGTCAAAGTGACGACCTGACTGACGGTGCATAAAGCATTTTTTCCTACCTCAGCCCAACAAAAAAAAAAAAAAAAAAAAAAAAAAAAATAATCCTTGTTTAATTTAGCTTGTACTTTCGTTGAATTTGATACAAAGCCTCTAAGTTCAAAATGCGCCATTTTGCTCTTCCGATTGAAAGCTAGCAACATAATCGTCCACATAGTGCTTTGCGTGTATCGCGTCGATCACTTCATCTCTATAATTTACAGCTTGATACGCATTTATATTCTTAACGTATTGAGCACAGCATGGTGAGCACGAAGCACCGAATATCATAACCTTCATTTTGTATGTATCAACCTTTCCTTTTGAGCAGTTACTCCTCCATAAAAATCTCAAGGAGTCCTGATCTTCCTCTCGTACTGATACTTGAAGAAACATCTCCTTTATGTCCGCACATATTCCAATCTTACCTTGCCGAAATTTATATAGTATCTTTGTCAAAGGCGGGTTCTCATCTGGTCATTTAGCAATTTGGAGTTCAATGACCCTGTCCGTCTGTCCGTCCGTCCGTATGAGTGCGTCGATCTCAGAAGTTAAAGGAGCTAGAGAGCTAAAATTTTGTATGCATACTCATGTATACCATACGCAGTACGAGTTTATCATATTTTTTCGATAACTCATTCGATATCTTTTTTATCGAGGATAATCGATAAATTGATATTCTTTTTTCAGCCCTATTTGAACACTATTAGACCTAGAGACTTCAGATTTACTGTGTATATACATTTGATGGATACACACATTTTGTAATTTACAGATTTTGAATACCACGCCCCCTTCGCCACCAATTCGCAAAAAACGTATATTAAGTACTAGAGACATGTGCTTTGGAATGTACACACATTTATACATTAGGAATACATTCTCGAAGTTTCATTAGGATTGTACGTCTACAAACGATTATTCAACAAATAAATTCTCATGATATTGCCCATACCGCAGCGCAGCCCAAGCGCAGTCGCTGCTGCGCAGTTAGCAGAGCACGGGCCTATGCGTGCGGGTGGGTGCATGTGTATGTGTGTGCTTAGAAGAACTGCAGAATGATTGGACCATCAGCATGGAGGGTTCAGGGTATCTCCTAGTCGAGCAGTCTCGACTAGAGTCTTCTTACTTGTTAAAGCTGCATTGTAACTGTCCGGAAAAACTACATCATCTTCAGACCATAAAAGACCAGTTTCATAAGCCCCTTCAAGCCGCTTTGTAGTTTCCATCAATATTTTCCGAGCCCGCTGTACAGATGCAGATTCCAAAGACTTTGCAACAGCTTTTACTCCAAAATTTTCTGTTGAAAAATAATCAGATATAATTTTATGCAAATCTGACTCATCAGTATTTTCTTATTCTTATTCTTATTCTTATTCTTATTCTTATTCTTATTCTTATTCTTATTCTTATTCTTATTCTTATTCTTATTCTTATTCTTATTCTTATTCTTATTCTTATTCTTATTCTTATTCTTATTCTTATTCTTATTCTTATTCTTATTCTTATTCTTATTCTTATTCTTATTCTTATTCTTATTCTTATTCTTATTCTTATTCTTATTCTTATTCTTATTCTTATTCTTATTCTTATTCTTATTCTTATTCTTATTCTTATTCTTATTCTTATTCTTATTCTTATTCTTATTCTTATTCTTATTCTTATTCTTATTCTTATTCTTATTCTTATTCTTATTCTTATTCTTATTCTTATTCTTATTCTTATTCTTATTCTTATTCTTATTCTTATTCTTATTCTTATTCTTATTCTTATTCTTTATTCTTATTCTTATTCTTATTCTTATTCTTATTCTTATTCTTATTCTTATTCTTATTCTTATTCTTATTCTTATTCTTATTCTTATTCTTATTCTTATTCTTATTCTTATTCTTATTCTTATTCTTATTCTTATTCTTATTCTTATTCTTATTCTTATTCTTATTCTTATTCTTATTCTTATTCTTATTCTTATTCTTATTCTTATTCTTATTCTTATTCTTATTCTTATTCTTATTCTTATTCTTATTCTTATTCTTATTCTTATTCTTATTCTTATTCTTATTCTTATTCTTATTCTTATTCTTATTCTTATTCTTATTCTTATTCTTATTCTTATTCTTATTCTTATTCTTATTCTTATTCTTATTCTTATTCTTATTCTTATTCTTATTCTTATTCTTATTCTTATTCTTATTCTTATTCTTATTCTTATTCTTATTCTTATTCTTATTCTTATTCTTATTCTTATTCTTATTCTTATTCTTATTCTTATTCTTATTCTTATTCTTATTCTTATTCTTATTCTTATTCTTATTCTTATTCTTATTCTTATTCTTATTCTTATTCTTATTCTTATTCTTATTCTTATTCTTATTCTTATTCTTATTCTTATTCTTATTCTTATTCTTATTCTTATTCTTATTCTTATTCTTATTCTTATTCTTATTCTTATTCTTATTCTTATTCTTATTCTTATTCTTATTCTTATTCTTATTCTTATTCTTATTCTTATTCTTATTCTTATTCTTATTCTTATTCTTATTCTTATTCTTATTCTTATTCTTATTCTTATTCTTATTCTTATTCTTATTCTTATTCTTATTCTTATTCTTATTCTTATTCTTATTCTTATTTTATTCTTATTCTTATTTTATTCTTATTCTTATTCTTATTCTTATTCTTATTCTTATTCTTATTCTTATTCTTATTCTTATTCTTATTCTTATTCTTATTCTTATTCTTATTCTTATTCTTATTCTTATTCTTATTCTTATTCTTATTCTTATTTATTCTTATTCTTATTCTTATTCTTATTCTTATTCTTATTCTTATTCTTATTCTTATTTTATTCTTATTCTTATTCTTATTCTATTCTTTTCTTATTCTTATTCTTATTCTTTTCTTATTCTTATTCTTATTCTTATTCTTATTCTTATTCTTATTCTTATTCTTATTCTTATTCTTATTCTTATTCTATTCTTATTCTTATTCTTATTCTTATTCTTATTCTTATTCTTATTCTTATTCTATTCTTATTCTTATTCTTATTCTTATTCTTATTCTTATTCTTATTCTTATTCTTATTTTATTCTTATTCTTATTCTTATTCTTATTCTTATTCTTATTCTTATTCTTATTCTTATTCTTATTCTTATTCTTATTCTTATTCTTATTCTTATTCTTATTCTTATTCTTATTCTTATTCTTATTCTTATTCTTATTCTTATTCTTATTCTTATTCTTATTCTTATTCTTATTCTTATTCTTATTCTTATTCTATTCTTATTCTTATTCTTATTCTTATTCTTATTCTTATTCTTATTCTTATTCTTATTCTTATTCTTATTCTTATTCTTATTCTTATTCTTATTCTTATTCTTATTTTATTCTTATTCTTATTCTTATTTTATTCTTATTCTTATTCTTATTCTTATTCTTATTCTTATTCTTATTCTTATTCTTATTCTTATTCTTATTCTTATTCTTATTCTTATTCTTATTCTTATTCTTATTCTTATTCTTATTCTTATTCTTATTCTTATTCTTATTCTTATTCTTATTCTTATTCTTATTCTTATTCTTATTCTTATTCTTATTCTTATTCTTATTCTTATTCTTATTCTTATTCTTATTCTTATTCTTATTCTTATTCTTATTCTTATTCTTATTCTTATTCTTATTCTTATTCTTATTCTTATCTTATTCTTATTCTTATTCTTATTCTTATTCTTATTCTTATTCTTATTCTTATTCTTATTCTTATTCTTATTCTTATTCTTATTCTTATTCTTATTCTATTCTTATTCTTATTCTTATTCTTATTCTTATTCTTATTCTTATTCTTATTCTTATTCTTATTCTTATTCTTATTCTTATTCTATTCTTATTCTTATTCTTATTCTTATTCTTATTCTTATTCTTATTCTTATTCTTATTCTTATTCTTATTCTTATTCTTATTCTTATTCTTATTCTTATTCTTATTCTATTCTTATTCTTATTCTTATTCTTATTCTTATTCTTATTCTTATTCTTATTCTTATTCTTATTCTTATTCTTATTCTTATTCTTATTCTTATTCTTATTCTTATTCTTATTCTTATTCTTATTCTTATTCTTATTCTTATTCTTATTCTTATTCTTATTCTTATTCTTATTCTATTCTTATTCTTATTCTTATTCTTATTCTTATTCTTATTCTTATTCTTATTCTTATTCTTATTCTTATTCTTATTCTTATTCTTATTCTTATTCTTATTCTTATTCTTATTCTTATTCTTATTCTTATTCTTATTCTTATTCTTATTCTTATTCTTATTCTTATTCTTATTCTTATTCTTATTCTTATTCTTATTCTTATTCTTATTCTTATTCTTATTCTTTTTCTTATTCTTATTCTTCTGCGGCGAAAGAAGTATGACCTGGACGCAGGCACACAGAGGGCAACGCTCACTTAGAGCACACTATAGAGTTCCACCTTGAAGGTTAATGCGAGATAACTTCTGGTTCCAAGGTGGATTTGAGCCCCAAAAGAGGAGGATTTTTTAGTCGGTAAGCAGCTATGCAGTCCGACACACCGGTCAAAGTGACGACCTGACTGACGGTGCATAAAGCAATTTTTCCTACCTCAGCCCAATAAAATAAAAACAAGTAAGAACGCTGCAGTCGGGCGATACCGATTGCAGAATACTCATTCACAGCCCAAACGCTGATCCCATTATAATTTTAAAAAAATCATCGATAGCTATTGCCGTTTATATCTAGTACATCTTTAGAACTAGGATCTTCAAAATCAATTTTATACGATTTTGAGCTAGCAGCAGATCAACGCGATTTTCTAATACATGTCACATACTCATTGATTTTTCTATGCGTATAGACAAAAGCGCCTTTTTTGATATTCTAAGAATTGTGATTGATTTCTGAATTTTCTAGCTGTTACTTTTTTTTTTTGTCAGATGATGCTCTGTTATTACGTTATTATATTTTAGCTACCATATAGTCAAGCAAAGCACTAGCGTGGGTGATAATGACGACGCGAGTTATGTTAGAGTAGTGAAGGTTCAAAGCCCCTTCAATGATTTGTTTTTTTCTTTTTTTCATACATATTTCGTTTTTATTATAAAATAGATATTTTATTGGGAAGGTGCGAGCTTTAATAAAGGGTACTTAATACTTTTCATTTTCTTAATCGAACAATTTTATAAGTTTAAATTTGTTTCTTCTTAAATAGCCCTCATAGCATATACGCATATACATATGTATGTATATAATTATATACATATATACATACAGATACACATAAGTCTGCACGCATAGCATCAAGACTTCTTATACACGCGCTTACTTTTATGTGTGTATGTGTGTGTGTATGTACACATAAATGCGTACTCTAGCGTGCTCTAAGAATCTCAAATGCGATTGATTTGTTTTTGCATTGTTCTTGAAGTTTTTAACCGCTACTCTGGCTTTTCATAACAAGAATGTCAATTCGTTTTATTTACTGTTTTTGAAAGCAAGCGGTAGCGCTGTCGACAGAGGCGCCGGCTTAATTCGTTTTAGTTATTTTGAGAAACATGCTATTTGGCTTGGGTGCGAGTTCAAATCCCGCGGAAAACTCTTTTTTTGTAAATTGCAAATTTTTGCTATTTTAGCTTCTTTTATATTTTTTAATTTTATAAAAATGTTTACTTCCGTGTTATCACCTATTTGTATATACATGTACATACATAGATGGCTCGCGCATATAAATATCGCAATTTGTTACTACAAATGCGGAGCTAACGGTAACGTACATGCCAAATTTTAATGCTTACGCTTAGGGACACGAAAAAAGTATCGATATTTTCGGTATCGGATACATTGGGGCGATGATACCGATACTTTTTACTCGATGTTTTGGTTTCGATATTTTTATTTATCAAGTATCTCTAGAGCCATATCGAGTAAAGAAAAATACGCGAAATCACGTCAAGCTCGGCAGTCAATTTGCGCTTAATTTGAGACTCCGCTAGTTGAATCATTAAAAATAGTTAAAGCAGTGATCCATCGGATCCATCGAAGAAAACCACCTATTTGCGATAGCTTGTTTACTGGATCCAAGATTAAAAAAATATTAAAGTGGACGCACGCAGGGAAGCGAACCAAAAAAAACAAGATCAACAATGAACGATGACGAAGTAGGTCGCTACCTGTCTACCCACGTTTTACCACTTTCTATCGACCCTTTAAAACAATGGGGTGATATAAAAGTAGTATATCCCAAACTATACAACCTAGTTCAAAAGTAATTGGGAATTCCCGCGACGTCCGTGCCCTCTGAGCGGCTTTTCTCCAAAGCTGGAAGTACCATAACCAAAACTCGCAGCCGACTGTCACCGAAAAGGCTTGATTGATTTTTTTAAGGCGATTGTGCGGAGGAGGAATGGAATATATAACATAAATGTGTTCATTGTACTATGTAGTAATTAAAAATTTACTTGTAACTTTTACTCTTTAACTTTAAAACATGAAATATATCTTAGATTTAATAAACATTTCAAACAAATATAAATACTCGATACCTTGCAACATCGATGCTTTTGTCTCGATATTTTTATATGTACGATGCTTTTCATTTGATACTTCTTATGAGTACATGATCGATACTTTGCATTCGATATCGTGTCCCTACTTACGCTCCAAAAATGTGAAAATTACAGGGTATTTTTCGATATGCCACGCCCCCAAAGAGGCGTAACTATTATTTTCGAGACATCGATAGAGGATGTTAACAGTAACTCAACTATCCAAATTTGAAGCTTCTAGCTCTTAAACTGTAGGAGATATACGCTTTGGCGGTTTGCCACGCCTCCTTTGGGCGGACATATATCCACCACAGCTCGTTGGACTTGGGTAGTCACCCCGCGTATATATACCAAATTTCAGGTCTCTAGCATCAATATTGCCTAAAATATAGCAAAATTTGAAAAATCACTATCTTCAGGTCCGATTTGCCACGCCCCTAGTGGGCGTAAACATACAATTTTTTTATCAGTCATTATAGAATCATAACATTAGCTCACGTGCAAAATTTAAACTTTCTAGCTTTATGACTTCCAGAGATACAGTTTTATCCGATTTGCCACGCCCCCACTGGGCGTAGATATATCCGCCATAGCTTGATGGACTTGGGAAGTCGACGCGACCTACATACCAAATTTCAGCTTTCTAGCTCTTCAACTAACATAGTTTCTGGTATATTGGAAAATGCATTTTCCGATTTGCCACGCCCCTAGTGGGCGAATCGGGAAAATTTTAACACTTCATAAATCGGAGTTATACACGAGTATATGTTCCAAATTTCAAGTCTCTAGCTTCAATAGCGGCGAAATGAACTGCGTTCATACGTACAGACGGACGGACAGACGGACAGCAAGACGGACATTGCGTAAAACCAATATACTAATTCACTTCGTAAATGACTATAACAAATAAGAACGTTGCAGTCGGGCGATACCGATTGCAGAATACTCATTCACAGCCCAAACGTTAATCCCATTATAATTTTAAAAAATCATCGATAGCTATTGCCGTTTATATCTAGTACATCTTTAGAACTAGGATCTTCAAATCAATTTTCTACAATTTTGATTTTAGTTATATTTTGGGTACCGAGTACAAGCTAGTAGCAGATCAGCGCGATTTTTTAATACATGTGCACACACTCATCGTTTATTCAATGCGTATAGACAAAAGCGCGCCTTTTTGCATATTCTAAGAATTGCGATTGATTTCTTGATTTTCTAGCAGCTACTGTAGTTTTGTTAGATGACGCTCTGTCATTACGTTATTGTATTTTAGCTAACATTTAGTCAAGCAATGCAACAGCGCGGGTGCTAAAGGCGACGTGTTTTTTTTTTTTTTCATACATATTTTGTTTTTATTATAAAATAGACATTTTATTGGGAAAGTGCGAGCTTTAATCAAGGGCACTTAATACTTTTCATTTTCTTAATCGAACAATTTTATAAGTTTAAATTTGTTTCTTCTTAAATAGCCCTCATAGCATATACGCATATACATATGTATGTATAATTCGTATTTGCTCGGCTCGGTCGCTGGAGGTTCGAGCAGAGAAAATATTGCACGACAAAAACAGTGCGCTGCGAGCGCTCAACTGAAATGGTCCCGTTCCCATAAGAAGCACAGCTTTGCGTTATTTGTCCTACCCTCTCTCTCTTAGTCCCTCTCTCTCGTTCTCTATGGTCTCTGAAATCATCACCCTCAGCAGCTCACAAAAATTGAAATTTCTGTTCGCGATGATCTCAGCTCTTTCCTTTTGAGTGAAGGGTATACCGAAATCTTAAAAGCGTTTATTTATTTATTTATTTTTCCTTAAGGATAATTGACAAACATAGAGTCAACTAAAAATTAAAAAAGCCTAACAAAGTACAGAGAATATCACTAGTAGCACCGACCCGATGGGGGGTGTTTTATTTGACAGTCCGACCAGCTATGCCCACATTTCACAGATAAATATGGTCAGTGCTACTAGTGAAGCTATGAAAAAAAGGTGTTAGTAAGAAAACTTAAACAACATATTAATTGCTAATTTTATAATCAGCAATTAGGGGAACGGTACGACTGAAGGTCATTGTCATACACTTTGAACAATTTAAGTCCAGCAATTTTGCCACACACCAAAGTTGAAATGCATTTAGGTCATCTTGAAGGTGATGATGACCATTTGCATTGGAGTAGGGAAGGCAAAGTTTGACATCATCAGCATACATAAATATGGTAGAATGTGAGATACAGCTAGGAAGGTCATTTATGAAAAGGGAAAAGAGCAATGGACCCAAATGGCCCAAATGCCAGTGTGCGAAGCTCTTGCTGCCTGTAACAATTTTAAGGCCTAGCATTTGCATTTGGTCGGTCTTACGGACTGTCATAACCACTTCACACAGATGTGCTATATGTGAACATACATATGCATGTATGTACATAAGTGGATTTAATTATTATTATTGCTAATAATATTTATAAATGTGTGTATATCCATAAAATACTATAATTATATGTAATTAAAATTATTTTATACACATTTTCAACCGAAAAAATTATCGTGAAACACTATAAGTTTATTAAATGCTTTGCAATACATGAAATACACATATCATATTATACTCAAGCTGTACTCATTATTGCCAAAATTTTCTGATTAAGTCATAAAGGTCCATTCCCCTACGATTCAAACCACACAAAATTTGTTTGTAAATTAAATCCAAAGAAATTATCATCCCATACAAACATACACATATGCAAATGTATGTATGCATGTGTTCACTTCGCAAGGCCGACCAACGGCAAGTTTTGGGCTTTACAATTTGCAGTGCAAATTTTGCACAGCCTGTTGTGAATAGAAAGAATACATTTTCGCGGCGAGCATACACACACCCATTAACAGTCCCTTGCTACATGTATATGCTTTTGTGTGCGTGGGTCGCCAAACTCAATTCTTTCTCAATATTTTCGTCAATCGTCAGTTAGAGTCCCGTTTTACATGTATGAGGCAATATGTGTTAGTATGGGAAACTATTCTTGCTGCCTGTGGAATATTGTAAGTGTGTATGTTCTTAATACGTGAACATTGGCTTGTGCTTGCCACGGTCTGCATATGCATGTGTATGTGTATGCATTTATGGGATAGGAATATAATTAAGTTCCCATAGTAATCCCAAACTGCAGCCCATGCGTGCGCGCCTATGTGTGTCTATGTATGTGTGTTTGCGTGTATATGTGTGTATTTGTATAAGCAGAAAGACGCTAAAAATTATTGAAAAGACTGTTGCTCGAAGGGTTCAGGGGATCTCGTAGTCGAGCAGTCTCGAATCCACTTCCTTCCAGTGCCGCGTATGCGGAGGAGTCCACGGTCTTCGGAACTGCCAGCGCCTTCTGAGTCTTTCAGAGGAGAGACGTATGCATGCGGTACTTATACATAAGTACTGCACGAAATGCTTGGCTCATGAACACTCCGGGCAATTCTGCTGCAGCAAGGGACGTTGCAAAACGTGTGACCAGGACCATCACACGCTCCTGCATCTCCAGGGATCAGCACGTCACTCCGCCTCGACTCCTAATGAGGCGGTCACAGCTTCGCTGATCCTCACACCAAGAGGTCTCCAGCTTCGAACACCGCGTTTTAAATTACAATCCTTGCAAAGGGGGGAGTATGTTAATGCCAGATCCCATTAACAAGAATTGCTCCTCCCGCGCCATACAATGTTCTGCTATTAACAGCATTTTATATTTTTAATTTTATAAAAATGTTTACTTCCGTGTTATCGATGCCTATTAAGCCTATTTGTATATACATGTACATACATAGATGGCTCACGCATATAAATATCGCAATTTGATACTACAAATGCGGAGCTAACGGTAACGTACATGCCAAATTTGAATGCTTACGCTCCAAAAATGTGAAAATTACAGGGTATTCGATATGCAACGCCCCCAAAGAGGCGTAACTATTATTTTTGAGACATCGATAGAGGATTGAAGCTTCTAGCTCTTAAACTGAAGGAGATATACGCTTTTTCGATTTGCCACGCCTCCTTTGGGCGGACATATATCCATCATAGCTTACGTGCAAAATTTGAACTTTCTAGCTTTATGACTTCCGGAGATAGTTTTATCCGATTTGCCACGCCTTCACTGGGCGTAGATATATCCGCCATAGCTTGATGGACCTGGGAAGTCGACGCGGACCTACATACCAAACTTCAGCTTTCTAGCTCTTCAACTAGCATAGTTTCTGGTATATCGGAAAATGCATTTTCCGATTTGCCACGCCCCTGATGGGCGGATCGGGAAAATTTTAACACTTTATAAATCGGAGTTATACACGAGTATGTGTTCCAAATTTCAAGTCTCTAGCTTCAATAGCGGCGAAATGAACTGCGTTCATACGGACAGACGGACGGACAGCAAGACGGACATTGCACAAAACCAATATACTAATTCACTTCGTGAATAAGTATAAAAAAAGATGAGGGGTTTATTAAAAACTATAAAGCAGTCAAACACAAAGAAGTACAAAAGTTTAAAAATATCAACCCAGCAAATGTAAAAGAATGATAACAGAATTTGAGACTCATCAAATACTTAACCGATTGTCCGTCGGCATCGCCCAAGGCGCCCTCGAGTGGCTCGCCTGGGCTTCCTCTCCCAAATCCTTTTTTGGCCCTGGACATTTTCATATTCCGTCGCCATCTGGGTTAGCTGTGTCAACGTTGTGAAATCGTGGCGTCTTACGTATAACCGATACTCAGGCGCGGCGTTCTCGTACACCCTGTGTAGCTCTTGCGCCGCGCTGTATCTGGCCTGACGTATCAGCAACCTGAGTTCGAGAAGGTAACCCTTAAAGCTTTCTCCCTGTCGCTGATGACGCGCCCGGATCTGGTCCTCCAGGCGCTCGAAATATTGCGGTGGCAGGAAAAAGTCCAGAAACTCTCTCTTGAACTCGGTCTAGGTCGCGTCTCTCAACCCGCTGGTTAAAAGCCACTTCGCCGCCTTGTCGCTGAACATTTCGCTCATCGCTCTCGGCATCCGGTCCAGCTCTATGCCGTATGTTATGGCCCGCTCTTCTACCACCTCTACGAATCCTAACGGGTCCGCCTGGCCGTCATACCTCATACCCCACTTCCTCACCTGTTCAGCCACGCACCAAGGTGGGTGCCTCTCCGGTGGTAAGGAGGGCATGTGGTCGCGCAAAGGGGTTCTTGGCGTAGGTGGCGCCACTCTCGCCTCGTTGACGACAGGCACTTTTAGCCTCAAGTTTTCCATCGGGGCCGACTCCAACTCTTGTAGTTTGCGGAGGTCAGGTTCCGATTTCTGATAGGCGCGTCCCCCATACCTTCCGCTGCTGATCCCGGAAGTGTATCCGGAAGTGTATCTGTCCCTTTAGGGAAACGGGCCTCTATTTCGCCTAGGCGCATCCTCATCCCCGCAGAGTGTTTACCACTTTGTATGTATGTCGACAGCCTCTTACGAAGGTCGTCCACCCGACCGTCGCATTCCAGTCCGAGTTCTCGAGTTATTGCCACCAACTCCTCTTTGTTGCGGAAGTATACCCAGCGCACGCTGAGTCCCGAGCTTTGTCCTGCTCCTCCTTCCATCTTTACTTGAGTTTTTTTATTTTTTTTTTTTTTTTTTTTTTTTTTTTTTTTTTTAAGACTTTATTCTAGGTTCTCTTATTTTATTCTATTTACTTATTTATTTTATTCTATTTCTTTATGTATTTATTATTATTATTATTGTGATTATTATTATTATTGTGATTATTATTATTATTATTTTTTTTTTATATATATATATTTTTTTTCTTTTTTTTTTTCTTCCCTTCCCTTTTTTCCTCTTCTCTTTTCTCCTCTTATTTTATTTTATTTTATTTTATTTTACTTTATTTTACTTCAATTTAATTTAATTCAGTTTAATTTCGTTTTATTGTGTTTTATCCTATTTAGTTTTATTTTATTTTAATTTAATTTAGTTTAATTTTATTCAGATTAATTTAGTTTAATTTTATTTTAATTTAATTTGATTTTGTTTTATTTTATTTTATTTTAATTTAATTTAATTTAATTTAATTTAATTTTGTTTAATTTAATTTTGTTTTATTCTATTTTATTTTATTTAATTCGATTTGCTATTGTTTCATCCTTGTCCCACTGTTCGCTTTATGGCCTCATGACCTCGAGTTTACTATATTGAGCTATGGGGTATATCTGCTCACGATTCCGCGCGCACCAAGAATAAAAAATTTGATTTTATTTTATCTATTTTTATTTTATCCTATTTTATTTCATTTTTTTTTATTTTATTTTTATTTTATTTTATTTTTATTTTATTTCATTTTTATTTTATTTTATTTTATCTTCGGCCCACTGTGCGCTCCGCTTTTATGGCCCAGTGACCGCTAATGTATTCTGTTGCGTTGAGCCGTGGGGTCTATTCGCTCACGAGCCCGCGCGCACCCAGAATAAAAAAAATTTATTTTATTTTATTCTATTTTATTTATTTTATTTTATTTTATTTTATTTTATTTTATTTTATTTTTTATTTTATTTTTATTTTATTGTTATTTTAATTATTTCTATTTTATTTTATTTTATTTTATTTTATTTGTATTTTATCTTCGGCCCACTGTGCGCTCCGCTTTATGGCCCAGTGACCGCTAATCTATTCTGTTGCGTTGATGCGTGGGGTATATTCGCTCACGAGCCCGCGCGCACCCAGAATAAAAAAAAAATGTATTTTATTTTATTTTATTTTATTTTATTCTATTTTATTTTCATTTTATTTTATTTTATTTTATTTTATTTTATTTTATTTTTTATTTGTATTTTACTTTTATTTTATTTTTACTTTATTAATTTCTATTTTATTTTATTTTATCTTCGGCCCACTGTGCGCTCCGCTTTTATGGCCCAGTGACCGCTAGCTTACCCTGTTGCATCGTGCTGTGAGGTATATACGCTCACGAGGCCGCACATATTCATTAACATTTGTATATAAAAAAAAATTGTTTATATATTTGTATATATATATATATATATATATATATATATATATATATATATATATATATATATATATATATATATATATATATATATATATATATATATATATATATATATATATATATATATATATATATATTTTTATTTTTTTTTTATTTTTTTTTTTTTCCGCTTTACTTCATTATCTTCGTTGATATCATAGCACTATTGTTTAACCCAAGATTTTTTCTATTTATTGGTTTATTGACTGATCGCTAATCTGCTCTGTTACATGGAGCCGTGGGATATATCTATCTATGTATATACATATACATACATGTCCCTTCCGTTATATATATGCGTATATATGCATATATGTGTGCTATTCTTCTCGTTGTTTCGTTGCGCAGGTCGGGTACCTGTGGGTATGCTCGACCACGCGCTTCCACGCACTTTTTTTTTTTTTTTTTTTTTTATATATGTAAGCTTTGTGTACATTTACATTTCTCTAGTCATATGTTTTTAATCATATGTTTTTTCTAATCATATGTTTGTGTTTACATGCATATCTGGGCCACATATCGATGATCACAAATAATTTATCGGAGAGATAATAAGATGAAAGGGGGAGATTTGTGACAAAGTGAAGTTAATAAACTTAATAATAAATTAATCAATATTAGACTACATTAAAAATAATTAAATTAATATTAAGTTAAGAAAGTAATTATAATAATTAATAACTGAAGTGTCAATGGAATGTATAGGAGCATAAACATTTAATTGTTGATTCTCTTATTTTAGGTTAGTAACCATGTGCTATTATCTTTTCGGTTTAATAAAAAAACTCTTATTTTAGATGAATCAAATTGTGTTGTTGCTCCAATTGAGTTCCAACATATTATAAATCAACAATTATTACGTTTATGGGCGAAAAAAAAAAAAAAAAAAAAAACCCACTATGGCAAAGCTACAATTTGGATTTGAATTGGCTGCTGACGAAGATCAAAAATCAAACATTATACTAATAAAATCCATAACAGACGAAGATGGGAAGATATACAGCGTTCCACAAAATTACCAATCATGCAAAGCTCACCCTGAACTTATGAAGCTACCAGAATTCCGGAACGTTGCAAAATCATTGCAAAAACGGGGACAATACAGAAATGTGTGGATGAAACTAAATGACGAGACTTTACAGCTATACAGAGATGGAAGTGGTAATATGATAATCAATAACTATCTGCTACAAGACATTTCTGGCATGGAACAGAGCAAAGCAAACACCTCTGCAGATCAAATAGATACAACTTTAATAAAGCTTCTTGACAAATTATGTGAAAGAGAAAGTGAATCTATGAAAGATTGTAAAAGCACAATTTTGAACAGAGTATGTGACAAATTTGTGCTTGATAGATTTGAAGGTAAAAAAATGAATTCAAACCAATGGTTACAGACATATGAAAGTGAGTGTAATAGGTTAGGTATTAGCAAAGATGTAGAAAAAATTGAAGCTTTAAGACTATTCTTAGATGAGGCAGCAGAGGAGTGGTTCAACACTATGTTAATTAAACATACAATAAGCTCTAAGTGGGTAACATGGAAAGAAAATTTTTTACAAACTTTTGCAGATAGAGGTTGGTCTTCTGTCACCTATGCGTTGAATTACAAATATATTTCTGGCTCACTTCTGGATTATGCATTAAAAAAAGAACGTTTATTACTTGAAACCGATAAAAATATGAATAATATAACTTTAGTAAACCTAATTGTCAACGGACTTCCAAAGTTTATAAGAAACAAAATTGACAGACAAGATGTCACAGTCCCAGTTGCTTTATTTAGTGAACTGAGAAAATTTGAGGACATTCTCGAAACAAAATATGTCAAAGCAAATGATAATAAATCTAAAATATTTAAGACAGAAGTGAAACCCAAGTTTAAACAACCTTGTACTATTTGTGAAAACAGAGGGAATAAGAATAGATATCACCCTGTAGACATGTGTTGGTTCAACGTCAGGAAAAACAAAAACACTGAATCAAATAAAAGAATAAACTCAGTATTGGAAATTGACACTACTGAAGATCCAAAAAACTAAATATTCCCCCACTAATTGAAGTTAAAGTAGTACTAAATGGGAAAACTGAATGCAGGGGTATTTATGATCCTGGCTCAAATGTCACACTTATAAATTCTAATTTAGTGAAGATTAAACATTTGTCAGAAGATAACCATAAAAGTACAATAAAAACAATTAGTGGCAGGGGTAAGACTGATGGCTTGATAGCATTAAATGCAAGAATACTCGATACGGAAGATAGAATCAATGCGTTTGTATACAACAATATTGATTTCAATTATGATATGATCCTCGGATTAGACACTATAAAAAGATTTGGATTGACCCATGACTCAAATTTAAACATCCATATACATAAAGATTTAAAATCGGACGAAAATAATAAAAATAAGTTGAAAGATATCAAAATAACTAATAATAATAATAATAACAAGAGTCAAAAGGAAAAAGAAATTAAGATTGAAAATGCATTTGCTAAAATTCAAGTAAATTTCAATGAAGGCATTAATGTAAATGATTTCAATATTAATATTAATCATTTGAATAGTGACCAAAGAAGTAAAATAAATTCCTTGTTAAATAATTATAAACATATTTTTGCCAAAGATAAGTACGATGTCGGCAAAGTAAGGAACTACGAAGCGTTTATAGACCTACAGCTAGAAAAATACTGTTACAAAAGACCCTACAGATGCTCGTTAGATGAAAGTTGAAATCGAAAAGCAAGTGGCTCAATTATTGAAACATAACCTAATTGAGGAATCTTATAGTCCATTTGCAGCACCAGTCACATTGGCTTATAAAAAGGATGAAGGGAAGAAGAGTAGACTATGTATTGATTTTAGAGATTTAAATAAACTAATTGTACCTCAATCACAACCATTCCCTTTAATTGAAGATTTAATGGTTAAGACAGTTGATTGTAAATTTTTCACAACGCTGGACATAAACTCAGCCTTCTGGGCTATACCATTGAGAATTCAAGATAGACCAAGGACTGGATTTGTGACACAAGAAGGTCATTATCAGTGGACATGCCTCCCTTTTGGATTGAAAACATCTCCTGCAACATTTCAAAGAATTCTGGTGAATATAATTATTTTATTTATTTATTTATTTTTATTTATTTATTTATTTATTTCTTAAAGCTATTGACAAAAACGAGAGTCAATTTTAATTTAAAAAAGCCTATACAAAGTACAGGATATGATTTCAAAGTAACACCAACCCGATGGGGGTATTTTATTTGCCAGTCCGGCCAGCTATGCCCACGTCTCACAGCCAATTATGGTCAGTGATACTATTGAAGCTATGAAAAGAAAGTGTTAGTAAGAAAGCTTAAAAAAATAAATTAAATGTAGGTTTAATTAACTATATTTAACATAATAAAGCCAAGCACACTTTTTGCTTCATTAATGATGGTAGAAATATGAAGATTAAAGTTAAGTTTACAGTCAAAGAACACACCAAGATCTTTGACTGTAAAGATGCGTCGTAAGGAAATATTGCTAATTTTATAATCAGCAATTAGGGGAACGGTACGACTGAAGGTCATTGTCATACACTTTGAACAATTTAAGTCCAGCTGGTTTTCCACACACCAAAGTTGAAATGCATTTAGGTCATCTTGAAGGTGATGATGACCATTTGCATTGGAGTAGGGAAGGCAAAGTTTGACATCATCAGCAACATAAATATGGTAGAATGTGAGATACAGCTAGGAAGGTCATTTATGAAAAGGGAAAAGAGCAATGGACCCAAATGGCTACCCTGAGGTACACCAGACGAAACAAATATAAGTTTAGACATAGCTGTTCTCAGCAGGACTCTTTGGGTTCTACCCATTAAATAGGATGAAATCCAAGACACAAGACTGGGTGAAAATCCTAAGCGTTCAAGCTTAAGAATTAGTATGTGATGATGTACTGAGTCAAATGCTTTACTGAAGTCCGTATAAATAACATCAGTTTGCATTTTTTTAGAAAAGCTGTCATTAACAAGCGAAGTAAACTCAAGTAAATTAGAGGCCGTTGATCGATTTTGAACAAAGCCATGTTGAGATGGTTGAATAATCGATTTACAAAAATGCTGCAAGGCCGATGTTATAATTTTCTCAAATAACTTCGGAATAGCAGATAATTTCGCAATGCCTCTATAATTGGAAATATCAGATCTTCCACCTTTTTTATATAAGGGAATGATGAAAGATTCTTTCCAAATTGAAGGGAACACAGAAGTATCCAAGGACAAGTTAAACAATTTTAGTAATTGTGACTGAAGAGAAGCACTGCACTCTTTAATCACACAACTAGGAATATTATCGGCACCAGGAGAGAAAGATGATTTCAATGTCCTAATGGCTGCAGCCAGAGAGGATGCAGTAACTCTGGGGGTATTTATAGACCCATAATCAGGGAGTGAATATGGATATGAGTTGCTGTAGAGATCAGCAGAAGAATAAGTGGATTGAAAAAAATCAGCAAATAGATCAGAGGAATCCTGGTCATTGCAAGTTTTTTCACCTCCAAGGACAAACGAGGACGGCAAACCAGAAGATTTACGCTTCGAGTTTACAAATGAGTAAAATTGTCTGGGATCACGAGTAAACTGACGTTTGCAGCGTGTAAGATAATTCTCATAACAGCTAGAATTTAAAAGATTGAAATTTGACTTGGCAATGGAATATTTGGACCAGTCAACACTTGAACCAGACTTTTTATAATTTTTAAAACATTTAGTTTTAATGTTTCTCAAGCTCGAAAGAGTCTTGGTAAACCAAGGGGCTTATTTGAAACAGGCGAAATACGGCGGAGAGGAACACAAACATCCAGAATAGAGTTTAAGGTAGAATAAAAAACGATGCTGCCAAATTAATATCAACTGACTCATTTTAAATAGACCAGTCTGTCGAATTAATTAATTCGTTAAGCAAAACGAAATTGCGATTACGATAACAGCGACTGAGTTTAGAAGGCATTGGAGTAGTAGAGGTAGGATTAACAACTGTTAATAAAACCTCTAAAGTGGGGTGATGTGTATCCTCAGGTAAAGAGAAAGGAGTTGATCTCACGACATTAATGAGCGAATCATGATTAACAAACTGAAGATCAAGAGTACGATTAAGATGGTTTGAAATAGAGTTCATCTGAAACAAAGACAGGTTAAACAATTCATCAAACAGATAGTGATCAATTGTCGGAATTAAGTAATTAGCATTATAAGTTGATAACCAAGAAGTGTTCGAAATATTAAAATCACCCAACACAAGAAGACAATCTCTATCATTTACATGTTCGTTAACTTCTTTAATACAATTTATGTGGTGATCATAAACTTGTACATCAGAAGAGGGAGGGATATAAGAACATGTTATGTATAATGAGCACGATGGGAGAGGTAATTTAACCGCTATAATCTCCACATCATGAAGGGACGAAAAGGTAAACAATTCAGAGTGGATAATGGATTTAACCGCAATTAACACCCCACCACCTCTGCGCGACGAACGGTCAAGTCTATAAATAGTGAAATTACTTGAAAGAATTTCACTATTATGAATATTATTACTTAGCCATGTTTCAGTGAAAGCGATAATATCATAATGTACACTGAAACTATGCAAAAAAAGACTTTTAAGTTTTGAGTTTAAGCCACGTACATTTTGATAAATCAGGGACAGTTGAGAAGAGGATTGTAAGTAGTTTAGTTTTTGGTACAACATTTGATGAAGATTGCACCGAAGGTAAATTCACTGAAATAGGCATCGATCTGTTACGATTTTTGGGTTTAAATTCATGAACAACTACATGAGGTGGCCAGAAATTAGGATCACAAAGGGTTTTAAAGTGTTCTACAGGCACATTGATTTTGAACGAAGCAATTTCACGCGGTGTCGCGAAACTAAACTTCGATATAAAAACATTTGTCGAAATCTTATTTTTGATAAAAGCCGATACTGCCTCAATGGTAGTGTCAGATGATAGCCTAGATAAGAAAACTTGCTTTCGAGGAGAGACAACAGATAAGGTAATGCTAGGAGAGGCTGACTTATTGTCACTCTTTGTTTGAACAACAGTAGGAGAAGTATCCAATTGTTGAACAGGAACTAGAGTTTCAATAGTAGCATCAACTTGGGGAACAATAGAGTCGGGACCAGGTAATGAAGGGTCCAGTGAATTAGGGGCCGAAGACACAACAGAAGCACAAGGTGAGGGTGGAGCAAGCGAATTAGGTGACGATGTAAGCACAGGAGGAGGTACCAACAACGAAAGAGCTCAGGTTGAGAAGGGTGACACTCGAAATTATACTGAGTCAAAATTTCTTCAGCAGCAGCCATATCACTGGCTAACTGCTTAGAAATCTTCTTCAGTTTTAGGAATTGAGCCTTTACAGCACTATACATTTTAGAAAAATTTACTTGTTTTTCTAAACACATTGGGCAAGACCAGCGGACGCCCCCACTACCAATTTTTGATGTGGACATAATCTTGTCGTAATCACGACCAGTGAGACCTGCACATTTAGTGTGCATCAAATTATCACACAACCAACAATGTACAAATTGCACTTGTGCAGAGTCCACTGTCTGCCTGAACGAACAAGATTTTTTGCAGCAACTCATATTGGCAACAGGGATTCAAAATTACATAGATGAAGCAGAAACAAAGAATAAAAACAAAGAATAAAAATGTGTTGAGCAAGCGAATCACAACAACAAACCGCCTTAGTAAGAGCAAATACGAACAACAAAAACAGACCGTTACAGAGCGTAACGAAAGGAACGCAGAGAGAATAATTGCACAGCACAACGATTGAATTTGTGAGAGCAAGTGTACCAACACACACACTAACCAACGTGTAAAAAGTGAAAAGAGGAGAGCGCCAAAAAATAGGAACACTAGACAATTGCAAATAAATGCAAATATCAAACCGACGCTGCACCAAAACACACCGAATAAAAAGTCAGTTTTAGAAAGCACAGCAAACACGGATTAAACCTTGCACAGGAATATATAGCCAAAAGCAAAGATTAACCGACCGCAGTTAAGTAAAAATTTAATAAGAACAATTAATTGTAAAAAAGAGGCAAATATGCAGAGCAGAAAACGAACACGTCTGTACACTCTCACTGAGAACTCTCTCTCTCTCTTAGAAAGTACAACTTATCAAATTTTGTTGTAAACTACATAGATGATATCATGATATTCTCAAAGACGTTCGATGAACATTTAATTCACTTGAGACAATTGTTAGATGCTATAGTAAAGGAAGGATTCCGCTTAAAGTTAACAAAATGCAATTTTGCGGCAAGTTCAGTCAGATATTTGGGTCATTTTATCGCAGAGAATTTAGTGACTCCACTAAGAGATAATTTAAAATCTATAATAGACTTTCCTTAACTTACCACAAAATAAGAAAAACATACGACAGTTCTTAGGTAAAGTAAATTTTTATGGGAAATACATTCCTAACGTCTCAATTTTGCTCGATCCCCTACACAACTTGCTCAGGAAAGATGTAAGGTTTGTTTGGTCAACTGATTGTGAAATAGCCTTTAGTAAAGTAAAACAATACTTGTGCTCGAAACCAATTCTGGCCATCTACAATCCAAAAGCTCCAACTTTTATATACACAGACGCAAGCACAAAAGGTATAGTAGCGATCTTAAAACAACAACAAAACGATGGTACGCAAAAACCAATAGCCTATTTTTCAAAAAAATTGAATGATTCGCAAAAAAAGAAGAAAGCAATTCTTTTAGAATGCTTGGCCATTAAAGAATGCTTAAAATTCTGGCAACATTGGCTGATTGGAATCGAATTCATTGTTTACACAGACCACAAACCACTAGAGCGCTTGAACATAAAAAACAGAACAGACGATGAGTTGGGTGATATGACACACTACCTTTCTCAATACAATTTCAAAATAATATATAATCCCGGAAAGAATAATACCGAAGCTGACTGCCTTAGCAGAAACCCTGTTTACGAATTTTATGAAAATAATGATGACAAATTACAAACAGTAAATATAATAAGTATAAATGATATAAAAAATGACCAAAAACAAAACGCAGATTTAAAAGACAAGAAACATATTATTATTGAAAATGATATCTATTACAAGCAGAATGGAAAGAATAAGAAAAAAATAGTTTTGAGTGAAGAATACAGTAAAATACTTATAAAGAAAATACATAACGAATTCTGCCACATTGGAGTAGGTCAAATAGAAGCGAAAATGAAACCATTTTATACAGCACCAAATTTATTAGATAATATAAAAATGATCTGCAAAATATGTGAAACTTGTATAAAAAACAACACAAGACTAAACAAGAAGTTTGGATGTTTGTCATATTTAGGTCCTGCAGAGAGACCATTACAAATAATGTCTTTAGATACAATTGGAGGCTTTGGTGGACAACGATCGACAAAAAGATATTTACATTTATTGGTAGATCATTTTACTAGATTCGCATATATATCATGTTCGAAAAACCAACTCGCTTGCGACTTCGTAAAACTAATTGAAAAAATACCGAAGGCGAATTCGATTGAAATCTTGCTTGCAGATCAGTATCCGGCCATAAATTCAAATGAATTCAAAAGATACCTAAAAGAGAAAAATATAAATTTAGTTCTAACCGCAGTAGATGCCCCTTTTTCTAACGGTCTGAACGAAAGATTAAACCAGACCTTGGTAAATAAGATAAGATGTATGCTCAATGATAATGGTGCAACAAAAAAGGCGTGGTCGAAAATCGCAGAAGAATGCGTAAAAAAATATAATAGAACGGTGCATACAGTAACAGGATTTTCTCCTATCTATCTGATGAACGGAGAGGTCACTGACTTACTACCTCTGGAACTAAAAAATATGAACAACTATTCAAGAAATTTAGAACAAGATCGGAATTTAGCACTGCTCAGATCAAAAAAATCACATGAATATAATAAAGCACTATTTGATAAAAATAGAAAAAAAAATGATTTTCAAAAAGGCGATATGGTCTATATAACCAACGGCAATAAGCTAAACAGGAGAAAAATGGATGAAATAAGAATTGGTCCTTTTGAAATAGAAGAAAAAATTTCTGATTCGATTTGTAAAATAAACACTGGTCGTGGAAAAAAATCTATATCTCTTTACCACGTCACAAAGCTCATTCCCATGGTTGATTAATCCATAAGTTCTAGGCTTAATTCATATTTCATAGGAAATTAAGCAACTCGGGGGCGGAGATGTAAGCTTTGTGTACATTTACATTTCTCTAATCATATGTTTCTAATCATATGTTTTGATCTAATCATATGTTTGTGAGCTTTACATGCATATCTGGGCCACATATCGATGATCACAAATAATTTATCGGAGAGATAATAAGATGAAAGAGGGAGATTTGTGACAAAGTGAAGTTAATAAACTTAATAATAAATTAATCAATATTAGACTACATTAAAAATAATTAAATTAATATTAAGTTAAGAAAATAATTATAATAATTAATAACTGAAGTGTCAATGGAATGTATAGGAGCATAAACATTTAATTGTTGATTCTCTTATTTTAGGTTAGTAACCATGTGCTATTATCTTTTCGGTTTAATAAAAAAACTCTTATTTTAGATGAATCAAATTGTGTTGTTGCTCCAATTGAGTTCCAACATATTATATATATATATACATATACATATGTACACACATATATATATATATATATATATATATATATATATATATATATATATATATATATATATATATATATATATATGTATATATGTACATGCATATATTCACATGTAGATATGTGCATCTACGCGTATATGCATATAGTGTGCATATCCACTTATCTGCCTACATATACACACAAACCTACACCTTGTTATCACTGTTTCTCTTTTCACCTTTTCGCTGCACGGGTCGGGTACACGCGGGTATGCTCGACTACGCACTTTGCGAACCAATATTTTTTTTTTCTGCGAACGCTTCTGCCGTCCAGCTCCCTATATTCGGGCACGTTTGCGGGTCTTTATGCCGCTAGCTTACCACACTCTCCTCAGTCAGGTCCCTGCTCGGGCGCCACTTGTAAAGATCCAATTTTCCAGCTGGAGCAGCGTCAGTTTGCCCAGGGTGGATGCCACAAGAAAATCTGTGTGAAGTGGTTATGACAGTTCGCAAGACCGACCAAATGTAAATGCTGGGCTTTAAAATTGCTACAGGCAGCAAGAGCTTCGCACACTGGCATACAAATACTCACACACGTAGTAAGGGACTGTAAATGTGTGCGTGCATGCTTGTCGCCAACTCATATTCTTTATGCGCCTCAACGCTTCCATACCCTTCCTAGAAATATTCATGAAAACGCTAATATTTTGTATGAGCGTGGCCAACGCTTTTAAGATTTCGGTATACCCTTCACTCAAAAGGAAAGAGCTGAGATCGTCGCGAACAGAAATTTCAATTTTTGTATTATTATTAGGTATTACTTCTAATTATTGTTTTGAGTAATGAATAGTAACTTGTTTATATTCTTAGATTAATTATTATAATTTTTTTTTCTCGTGAAATGTTTTTTAATAAGAAATGATAAATTAGTTAAAACAATATTTTTGATTTCATTTTGAATACTTATAAAGGTTGCTGTTTGTCAGAAACAAACATTTAAAAGAAATAAAATTATCAACATTTGCTAATCGATTTGATTTGGTCTGCTATGCGTCAGAAAGTGCGAATTTTGTTTTGGTTAAGTATTTGATGAGTCTCAAATTCTGTTATTATTCTTTTACATTTGCTGGGTTGATATTTTTAAACTTTTGTACTTGTTTGTGTCTGACTGCTTTATAGTTTTTAATAAACCCCTCATCTTTTTTTATACTCATTCACGAAGTGAATTAGTATATTGGTTTTGTGCAATGTCCGTCTTGCTGTCCGTCCGTCTGTCCGTATGAACGCAGTTCATTTCGCGGATATTGAAGCTAGAGACTTGAAATTTGGAACACATACTCGTGTATAACTCCGATTTATAAAGTTGTAACATTTTCCCGATCCGCCCATCAGGGGCGTGGCAAATCGGAAAATGAATTTTCCGATATACCAGAAACTATGCTAGTTGAAGAGCTAGAAAGCTGAAGTTTGGTATGTAGGTCCGCGTCGACTTCCCAGGTCCATCAAGCTATGGCGGATATATCTACGCCCAGTGAAGGCGTGGCAAATCGGATAAAACTGTATCTCCGGAAGTCATAAAGCTAGAAAGTTCAAATTTTGCACGTAAGCTATGATGGATATATGTCCGCCCAAAGGAGGCGTGGCAAACCGAAAAGCGTATATCTCCTTCAGTTTAAGAGCTAGAAGCTTCAAATTTGGATAGTTGAGTTACTGTTAACATCCTCTATCGATGTCTCAAAAATAATAGTTACGCCTCTTTGGGGGCGTTGCATATCGAAAAATACCCTGTAATTTTCACATTTTTGGAGCGTAAGCATTCAAATTTGGCATGTACGTTACCGTTAGCTCCGCATTTGTAGTATCAAATTGCGATATTTATATGCGTGAGCCATCTATGTATGTACATGTATATACAAATAGGCTTAATAGGCATTGATAACACGGAAGTAAACATTTTTATAAAATTAAAAATATATAAAAGGGGCTAAAATAACAAAAATTTGCAATTTACAAAAAAGAGTTTTCAAATATATGCGTATATGCTATGAGGGCTATTTAAGAAGAAACAAATTTAAACTTATAAAATTGTTCGATTAAGAAAAAGAAAAGTATTAAGTGCCCTTTATTAAAGCTCGCACTTTCCTAACAAAATGTCTATTTTATAATAAAAACAAAATATGTATAAAAAAAAATAAAAAAACATAAGATTGAAGGGGCTTTGAACCTCCGCTACTCTAACATAACTTTCGCCGCCTTTAGCACCCACGCTATTACATTGCTTGACTAAATGTTAGCTAAAATTCAATAACGTAATGTAACAGCTAGAAAATCCAGAAATCAATCGCAATTCTTAGAATATGCAAAAAGGCGCGCTTTTGTCTATACGCGTAGAATAAACGATGAGTGTGTGCACATGTATTAGAAAATCGCGCTGATCTGCTACTAGCTTGTACTCGGTACCCAAAATATAACTAAAATCAAAATTGTAGAAAATTGATTTGAAGATCCTAGTTCTAAAGATGTACCAGATATAAACGGCAATAGCTATCGATGATTTTTTAAAATTATAATGGGATCAACGTTTGGGCTGTGAATGAGTATTCTGCAATCGGTATCGCTTGACTGCAACGTTCTTACTTGTTCTTCATAATTTTTATAACCTGAACCCATTAAAAATGGGAAATCAGGGTATAATGGTTTTGTGAAAAGTATGTAACAGGCAGAAGGAATCATCGCAGACCCATAAAGTATATATATTCTTGATCAGGACGATGAGCTGAGTCGATATAGCCCTGTCCGTCTGTCCGTCCGTCAGAAGTTATAAGAGCTAGAGAGCTGAAATTTTGCATGTAGACTCGTGTATACCATACGCAATACGAGTTTATCATATTTTTTCGATAACTCATTCGATATCTTTTTATCGAGGATAATCGATAAATTCCTATTGTTTTTTCAGCCTTATTTGAACACTATTAGACCTAGATACTTCAGATTTACTGTGTATAGACATTTGATGGATACTCACATTTTGTAATTTACAGATTTTGGTTACCACGCCCCCTTCTCCACCAATTTGTAAAAATCAAGTAAATCAAGTACTAGAGACTTGTGCTTTGGAATGTACACACATTTACACATTATGATTACGTTCTGAAAGTTTCATTAAGTTGTACGTCTACAAAGCGCATTCGCTGCTTACTGCGCAGTTAGCAGAACGGGGGGATGCATGTGTATGTATGGAGGGTATCAGGGTATCTCCTAGTCACACCGATGTTAATAGTTCGCAATTAAGAACAAAACCACTATAATTCCATTAAATATCCGCAACTGGGCCCATAACCTATTGGATAGAAACTTTTCTCTATCCAAGTCGACGAAAGTTATATTTAAGTGGAAATATAGTGAAAAAACGAAACGAACAGCAGCGTCCGTGCTTTGTGTGCTTTCGTTGCAAACGTTTATTAGTGATTAACAACTTAGAGGTGGTACCTATCATTTCGATATGGTACTTGTGTTTATCGATATATCGTGTCGAATTGTAACAGATGATATTCATTAACATAAACTCCATCGGATTAAAACTAAATAATACATATAGACACATTCGTAATAAAAACCACATATTTTTTAACTCTTATAGATAAATTTTCGAAATTTGCAGCCGTTTACCCACTAAACGATAGGAACCATATAACCATTGTAGAGCAGATCGAAAATGATTTTACAAAAATAGGCAAACCAAATAAGATTGTAGCTGACAATAAATTTAATTCAATAAGTATTAAAGAACTATTAAGCCGAGAAAATATTGAATTACATTTAACAAAACCGAACAGTCATACAAGCAATGCAGATAAAGAAAGACTGCATAACTCATTAACTGAAAAATTTAGATTAATATATAATACAGAAACAGAAAACATATCAGTAAACAAGTAAGAAAGCTTTAGTCGAGACTGCTCCACTACGAGATCCCCTGAACCCTTCAAGCAACAGCCATTTCAATAATTTGTAGGGTCTCTCTGCTTACACAAACACACACATACACACGCATAGACACCCATAGGCGCGCACGCACGTACGTTCTTCATGAAACTTTCTGATTGTGGTTTTATCATTACTATGCGTATATTTGCCAAAGCTCAAGTCTCTAGTATTTGAAATACGCCTTTTACAAACTTATGGGTGAGGGGGTGGATATAGGGGTGGGGGTGAAGTTAAACAAAAATCGAAATTCTATAACGTACATATCAATCTACATTTAAAATTTGGATACTCTAGCTCTAAAGATGTAGGAGATATAATTTTATAACTGCATTTCGATAAGGTTTTTAATCGATAAAAAAATAATGGGACGAGTTATCGATTTTTGGTGATAAACTCGATATGCGCGCTGTATATACGGTCATTTTAAAAAAAAGTTCAAGTCTCTAGCTCTTATATCTTCTGAAATCGACGCGTTCATACATACGGACGGACGGACGGACAGACAGACGGACAGGGCTAAATCGACTCAGTTCGTCGCCCTGATCAAGAATATATATACTTTGTGTTGTTTGCAACGCCTCCTTCTCACTGTTACATACTTTTAACAAAACCATTATACCCTGATTTCCCATTTTCAATGGGTTCAGGGTATAAAAAAATTATGCAAAGGGCAGTAAGAAATTATAACAACAGGTACCACTCTACTATTAAATGCACACCTTTTGAAGCGGAAAATAATAAAATAGATTTAACAAGTAAGAAGACTCTAGTCGAGACTGCTCGACTAGGAGATATCCTGAACCCTCCAAGCTGATAATCTAATTATTCTGCATTTATTTTATGTTCATATACAATGTATATTATACAACCACATGCATTCACACGTACGCTTAAGCACCCGCTCTGCTAACAGCGCAGTAAGCAGCGACTGCGCTGCAGTGTGGACAATATTATGAGAATTTATTTATTTTGTACTCTTACAATCTTAATGAAATTTTTAGAGCGTAATCATAATGTGTAAATGTGTGTACATTCCAAAGCACAAGTCTCTAGTACTTGATATACGTTTTTTACAAATTGTGGCCGAAGGGGCGTGATATCCAAAATCTGTAAATTACAAAATGTGTGTATAAATCAAATGTATATTCACAGTAAATCTGAAGGTTTAATAGTGTTCAAATAAAGCGAAAAAACAATATCAATTTATCGATTATCCTCGATAAAAAAGATATCGAATGAGTTATCGAAAATATAAGAAAACTTGTTCTGCCTATGGTATACACAAGGTTGCAAGTTATCACCACGCAACTCAGGCAAATCTTATGACAAATGTAAACAACTTTTAAATAACATAATTTATCTATAGTATCACGCCACTCAGCCCAGACATAAAAGCTTCTTGCACTATTCCCACAGAGTAAGCAGTTTTAGCCTCAATATAAACATAAGATTTCCCTGCGTTGTTTCCATGAGCCCATAGAGCCGGCAACCCAGCTTTGATGTAAACAAATCTTAAATTCACAATTCCGATATAAAATCACGTAAGCCAATCTTGGGAGCTTTTGAGCTTTGAGCTTTAATGAGGGAAGCTTTAGCATAAACATTAGCTGACTTGCAGCATAAGATCATATCTTGTAATCAGTTCAATTTTGGAGTTCAATAAAATAACACTAAGTTCACTAATTATAAAATTATTTTTTTTATCAAATTGCAAAGGCGTTAAATAAGAAAACACATTAAAAGAATATAAAAACCTTTTAATGTAATCGTACGCCGCCAAAATTTAAATGTGAACTAAAAAGTGTTAAAAAATTAAACCCAACAGAAACAAAAGGTTTCTGGAACTCAATCAAAAAGTGCATTAAAAAGTTTTGATAAAACAACAAAACAATTGTGCTTACAAAAAACAATAACGTTAACAAAAGTTAAAGAATCGATTATTAATATATAGAATATTAAATGAACAAGGTATAAGAATACCAAACCAAAAACTAAAAGTAAACAATAAAAATCTGTGGCCAAACCAAAATCTAAAAGTAAACAACAAAAAACTGTGGCCAAACAATTAAAAAATATACCAAACCAAAAACTAAAAGTAAACAACCAAAATCTGTGACCAAAAAGACGATTAAGAAGGAAGGACGACCTACCCAATTTGCTGAAACCCCCAGAAAGAAGCACTACTACGTGAGCGATCGTGAATTTTTTTTTTTTAATAAGAAATCGTATTAAAAATATTGATTGTTTTAAAATTGTACTAAACCAACATTCATTTAAAATTGTACTAAACCAACATTCATTTAAAATTGTACTAAACCTGGACGAGTTAATTGAAAATTTGCCCAGGGTGGATGCCACAAGACAATTTGTGATTCGCGGTGACCGGACTTTTGAGAGGGGGGTTATAGGGAACAACGGGAACAAATGCTGAGGGTTTGGCCTCTCAGCGAACGGGCATGGCCGCGTTCTCTACATTAACTACTTCTACAGTCGGGCGTTGCCGCGACAAGTTTTCTAATAAGCGTAACAAAAGGGAGGGGGGGGGGGGGGTGGAAGAAGTAGGGATTCACTATCGTTGTTAGTGTTCAACGAGTTTAGCTTGTAATATAAACAAGTAAGAAAGCTCTAGTCGAGACTGCTCGACTACGAGATACCCTGAACCCTCCGAGCAACAGCCATTTCAATAATTTTTAGTGTCATTCAGCTTAAACAAACACACACACACACGCAAACATATACATAGACACCCATAGGCACGCACGCATTAACAGGCATGGGCTGCAGTGTGGGCTTACTATGGGAACTTAATTGTTCAATAACTTTTTTGTGGACGTACGTTCTTCATGAAACTTTCAGAATGTGGTTTTATCATTAATATGCGTATATTTGCCAAAGCTCAAAGTCTCTAGTATTTGATATACGCCTTTTACAGAGATGAGGGTAAGGGGGTGGATATAGGGGTGGGGGGTAAATTATAACAAAAATCGAAATTCTATCACGTGCAGTCGAATCTACATTTAAAATTTGGAGACTTTAGCTCTAAAGGTGTAGGAGATATAATTTTATAACTGGTTTTCGATAAGGTTTTTGATCGATAAAAAAATAACGGGATGAGTTATCGATCTTTTGTGATAAACTCGATATGCGCGCGCTATATACGAGCATTTTAAAAAAAAGTTGAAGTCTCTAGCTTCTATATCTTCAGAAATCGACGCGTTCATACATACGGACAGACGGACACACGGACAGACGGACATGGCTAAATCGATTCAGTTTGTCGCCCTGATCAAGAATATATATACTTTGTGGGGTCTGCCAAGCCTCCTTCTCCCTGTTACATAATTTTAACAAAACCATTATACCCTGATTTCCCATTTTCAATGGGTTCAGGGTTTAAAAAGTACTCCGAGCTTCACTTCAACTTCTGTTTATTTCAAATATTTCACTTAATAATAGCAACTAATAAACTACTTGCCCTCCCTTTTAGTTTATTTTCATTTTTTTATTATTCACATATCACTTAGATTCTAATCAGCCACTTGCGCTCACCCTTTTATCTTCGCCGTTCGCAAACTAATAACTATCTCGCTATCAGCCGACCGCCTCCAAGCATCCGCCGCGATCCGCCTCGGCGTCGGCAATGCAATTCACCACGGCGTCGGCCCTTCGAACTTTCGCCGCAAAGGGCAGAGTTGCATTGCCGATCGCCGCGACTTGCGCGCGTCCCTTGACCCATTTAAATCACAAAAATTATGTGAGGCGGTTCAGCGAGCCGCCTTACACCCCCCCTTACTTTGTAGAGCGATGGTCACGCTTCCCGAAGGCGCGACTGTCACATTTATAGCGCTCCCTTTGATCCAGATGCGGAAACGTGTCCTCCTGCGTGGCAGCCTCCGCCTCTGCAACTCCCGTTGCACCACCTGGATTGTGAGTTCGTCCAGCGTCGCGCCTGCTGGACGGATCCGCCAGCCGTCTGGGATGGTCGGTGTTGGCTCGAACGGGATGGAGCCCTCTCCCATGAGGATTTCGAATAGGTTCGGCTCCCACCCGTCCAGAACGTCGGCCATGTCGGCCAGCAGTCTGGCCTCATCCCCCTCCGGCTCTGGCACTACGCACGGCTCTTCTTGTGGCTCGTGCCTGCCTTGTTCCGGACCCCGGGCTCGTTCTCCTTCTTCCGGGATACCCTGATCTGGCTCAAAGGGGGTTGTTTGGTGATTCCCTCCCGTTTGGCGCAACTTCGCCGCCACATCCGCCAAATCGACCCTCGGTATCTTTCTGGTCGGGCTCTTCGACGGACTTCGCCGGCAACGGCGTCGGAGTGGGGGGCTCGATTCGCTCTCCTCGTCGCTGGATTCCGATTCGAGAGGTGCGGCTCGCGCCTTCCTCCTCTCGCCTCGCCGCGTCCACAATGATGGGGACCGTCGCCCTTCGTCCCGCGCCGCGGTCTCCGGGTCGGGTGGTGTGGCGAAAAGGTTGCGCTCCTGGCCGCCAACCTGTCCCCGCGACGGAGATTGGTCTCTCTTTTCTCCTTCCGGCGACTGGACCCCTCGCGTCTCCTCTTCTTCATCCGGCGACTGGACCTCTCGCGTCTCCTCTTCCCCGTCTTCGTTCTGGAGGGCGGCGCATTCCTCCGGCACTGGCATCGCCGGTGGCGTCGAAGGGGTTTGTGGCTCCTCCACGTATGGCTGTGCCCCTCGAGACTGGGGTATCTGCACGTAGATGGTAGTGAACTCTACCTTCATTAACATCACGCACCCATCGAGCCTCTCGGCGATGTTGATTGAGGATCGATGGACCGTGTGTTTAAATTTTGGTGGTGGTCGCTCCCCACGAGGCTTGTAATAATCTCGGCCCATCCTCGGGTCGCCTCGTCTTTGGTATCCCGTGCCCGGGAATGGCTCGGTGTCAGCGTCGCTGACATCTTCCACGATTGTCTCGTTCTCCATCGTCGTTATATCTGAAAACTCAAGCATAAATGATTTACTTTTAGGATACTGCCTCCCAAACTATTAGTTAGTAAATCAACTTTCACGAGATACTATGGAAGGGGATTGGATAACAGATTTGAGGTGGGAAGGGTGCGACTGAGGTGTGTTGCCGTCAGTGTTCGGGGACGTCGATGGTCCCTCGGCCTTCGTCCCGCTCTTCCTCGCTCTCGTCGCCGTCGTGATGGAAAGACTTGAGCTGGGAGATGTTAGCTACCCTTCTTTTGCGTTCGCCGCGTTTGGCGAGGCGCACGATGTTGGGAGAGACAAAGCTAACGATCCTGAATGGGCCGTCATACTTCGGTGCCAGTTTCGCTGCGAAACCATCTGCTGCGTTAGACAATTGGTGCTGCCTTAACAGTACTGACGAACCTAGCTTCGGCCTCCATTCGCGTCTACGCAGGTTATAGTAGCGGCTTTGATCGCTCGAGGCCCTCTGCAGGTTATTGCGGGCGATCGCGAACACTTCCCTCATCCTGTCTCTTTTGGCGTCTGGGTGAAGCTCCTCCGTCGCCGATCCGGGTGTAACTTCGTCATACAGGGCAGCTGGCAGGCGTGGCTCTCGCCCTAGCATCAGAAACGCCGGGCTGAACCCCGTAGAGTCCGACACGCTGGAATTGACAGCCAGCGTTATTTCCGGCAGTAGCTCGTCCCATGAGCTCTGATGACCCTGGACGTATTGTGCTATCATCGTTTTTATCGTACGATTAGCCCTCTCCGTCGGATTCTCCTGTGGTGAGTACGGCGCTGTAGGTTGGAGTGTCACCCCCAGGGACTCCATGAACGTCTTGAAGCTCCTACTCGTAAATTGAACGCCGTTGTCGCAGACGAACGTCCTAGGTACCCCAAATCTGCCGAGTATTCGTTCCCGGAACGCCAACTGCAGATTCGCGGTAGTAGCCTTCTTCAACGGCACCAGCTCCACCCACTTAGTGAAAGCGTCGTGGAACACCAACAGCATTGTGTTCCCACGCTTGGATCGAGGCAAAGGCCCCACGAAATCCGCGCACAGGACTGCCATCGGCTCCGCTACCTGCCTGGTCAGCATCTGCCCGGCCGGCTTTTGTTGTACGCCCTTGAATTTCTGGCACGTCTCGCAGCGCTTCACGTAACGAGCGGCATCTCGGGACATACCTGGCCAATAGTATCGCTGCGCTAATCTTGTCGCCGTTTTCCGCACACCTTGGTGTCCCGCCGTGGGGGCGTCGTGGCACTCCTGGAGTACCCGGTTCCTTTGGCCTTCCGGGACGCATAGCTTCCAGGGGATGTAATCCTCGTCGTCCGTCCGATGCCCCAGGTTGCGGTACAAGTGTCCATTCTCCTCCACGTAGTCTCTAAACTTCTCGGGGTTGTTAGCGATGCTCTCACGCATCCTTGCTAACCATTTACAAGGGTAGTAAGCCTCCACCGCTTGTTGGCAGCTATCCAAGGGCTGGCGAGACAATGCATCGGCCACCACGTTTAGGCTTCCCCGGCGATAACGGACGTCGAACTGGAACTGCTGTAGTTCCAACGCCCATCGGGCGATCCTGCCCGTGGGGCTCTCTATCGAGTTCAGCCATTTCAACGCCAGGTGGTCTGTTACCACGTCGAACCTGTAGCCTTCCAGATAGCAACGCATCTTCCTGATTGCCCAAACGATCGCGAGGCACTCTTTTTCCGTGGCCGAATAGTTCGCCTCCGTTTTCGTCAGTCTTCGGCTGGCGTAGGCTATGACTCGTTCTCGACCCTCGATTTCTTGAGTTAGCACCGCGCCCAGCCCACAGTCGCTGGCGTCGGTTTGCAGCACAAATTTTTCTGAGAAGTCGGGGCATGCCAAGACTGGTGCTGTCGTCAGGCTCTCTTTCAACTTCTGCAGCGCATCTTCTTGCTCCTCGGTCCAGACCCATTTCTGCCCTTTCTTGAGCAGCTTGGTCATTGGTTGGACCAATGAAGCGAAGCTCGGCACAAATCGCCTGTACCAAGAGGCCATTCCCAGGCATTGTCGTAGCTCTTTCAGGTTCTTCGGCGTTGGGAATTCTCGAATTGCTTCGACTTTCGCGGGGTCGGTACAGATTCCTTCCCCACTAATGACATGGCCTAGATACGCCAGCTTTTCTCGGAAAAAGCTGCATTTTTTTCTATTAACCTTGAGGTTAGCCGCTCTCAGACGCCGGAAAACCTCCCTCAAATTGGCCGTGTGTTCTTCCTTTGAGGCTCCGATCACCACTATATCGTCCAGGTATGCGAACGCGTGGGGCTCCATCTCGGGTCCGATCACCGTATCCAGTGCTCTCTGGAACGTTGCCCCCGCCGAATGCAGTCCGAAGGGCATTACCCGCCACTGGAACAAACCTCTCCCTGGGACGGTGAAAGCCGTGTACTCCCTGCTGTCCGCCGCCATCGGGATCTGCCAATAACCGCTTTTGAGGTCCAGCGTAGATATGAACCGGGCTTGCCGCAGTCTTTCCAGGATGTGGTTAATTCTGGGAACAGGATAAGCGTCCGGAATCGAGTGGGCGTTGAGCTGCCGGTAATCCACGCACATGCGCCATTCTCCGGTCTTCTTCTTCACCAGGACTATGGGCGCACTGTGCGGGCTCCTCGACGGCTCGATAGCTCCAACCCTGAGCAGTTCGTCAACCTGCTCGTTGATTATCCTCTGCATCGCTGGGTTCTTCGGGTAGTATCTCTGTTTGAGGGGTTTATCGTCCCGCATCCTGATGCTGTGTTCCGCTATGTGGGACACTCCTTCGAGCTTCTCGAAGAGTGCTAGCTCGGTCTCCAGAAACTCCTTTAAGCAAGGATCCAGATCTTCTGGCCACACCACTTCTCCGAGGGCCGGCCTTGCGTCGCGTTCTTTTCCCGGATCTGTTGCGTCTCGCATCGTGGGGTGCTCTCCCAGCTTCCGTTCGAGCTGCTCGTCTCCCTTCTTGTCGGCCCTTGCGCAAATGTCCGGCGCCCTCTGCGATTCCGCATACGCTCGCTCTTTCTGTTTCTTCGACGGCGGAGTCCAGCTTGGCGCCTCGGGGTCCAAACATGACGCATTAGCATAGCTCGTTTCTTCCATCCTCATCGTCAGTTCCGTTTCGCCACAGCGCAGCGTCGCCCCCACCGCACACAGGAAATCCATCCCTAAAATAACGTGATCCAACATAGTCGGCATGATGAGCACCGTCATCTGCACTACCTTCTCCGCGAGGGCTACGACCACCTTCATTGTTCGTGTTACGTCCAGCGACGACCCGTCGGCCAACCTTATTCGCGACCGTATTTCCTGTGACTCTCCTTGGACTGCTTGCTGGCGCACGCATTCTTCACTCATGAAGCTGCGGGTGGCCCCGGTGTCGATCGTAGCGGTCATGATCTGGCCCCCGATCCTCACCGTCGCGACGATCCTTCCTTCTTTTACCCTTAACGGGTATCCGCCTCTCTTCTCTTGGTGTTAATCGGCGCCACCCCGCTTCATAGGACGGCGCCCCTATCCGTTTCCCGCTTCCGTCTGAAGACAACACTCCTGTGTACTCTTCCCCTTTCTGCCGCATCGTCGGCAAAACAGTACCTGCGCGCCGCGACATTCTCTGGCGAAATGTCCCACTTGCGCACATCGATAGCAGACCCGTCGCGGGTCGAAATCGAAACCGGCATCCTGTGTTATCATGCGATGCGTTGCCTCCGTTGGTGCCGTTGCTGTCGCCGCGATATGACCTGAGCCTTGCTGCTGGGTTCGCTGCTCCGACGTTTGCGCACGGAACGGATTTCCAGGCCGATTGTCCGTCGGCATCGCCCAAGGCGCCCTCGAGTGGCTCGCCACGGGCTTCCTCTCCCAAATCCTTTTTTGGCCCTGGACATTTTCATATTCCGTCGCCATCTGGGTTAGCTGTGTCAACGTTGTGAAATCGTGGCGTCTTACGTATAACCGATACTCAGGCGCGGCGTTCTCGTACACCCTGTGTAGCTCTTGCGCCGCGCTGTATCTGGCCTGACGTATCAGCAACCTGAGTTCGAGAAGGTAATCCTTAAAGCTTTCTCCCTGTCGCTGATGACGCGCCCGGATCTGGTCCTCCAGGCGCTCGAAATATTGCGGTGGCAGGAAAAAGTCCAGAAACTCTCTCTTGAACTCGGTCCAGGTCGCGTCTCTCAACCCGCTGGTTAAAAGCCACTTCGCCGCCTTGTCGCTGAACATCTCGCTCATCGCTCTCGGCATCCGGTCCAGCTCTATGCCGTATGTTATGGCCCGCTCTTCTACCACCTCTACGAATCCTAACGGGTCCGCCTGGCCGTCATACCTCATACCCCACTTCCTCACCTGTTCAGCCACGCACCAAGGTGGGTGCCTCTCCGGTGGTAAGGAGGGCATGTGGTCGCGCAAAGGGGTTCTTGGCGTAGGTGGCGCCACTCTCGCCTCGTTGACGACAGGCACTTTTAGCCTCAAGTTTTCCGTCGGGGCCGACTCCAACTCTTGTAGTTTGCGGAGGTCAGGTTCCGATTTCTGATAGGCGCGTCCCCCCATACCTTCCGCTGCTGATCCCGGAAGTGTATCCGGAAGTGTATCTGTCCCTTTAGGGAAACGGGCCTCTATTTCGCCTAGGCGCATCCTCATCCCCGCAGAGTGTTTACCACTTTGTATGTATGTCGACAGCCTCTTACGTAGGTCGTCCACCCGACCGTCGCATTCCAGTCCGAGCTCTCGAGTTATTGCCACCAACTCCTCTTTATTGCGGTAGTATACCCAGCGCACGCTGAGTCCCGAGCTTTGTCCTGCTCCTCC
>JAWNPK010000159.1:0-112500 GCA_035047565.1 Drosophila mulleri | reverse complement strand
AACTACTTGCCCTCCCTTTTAGTTTATTTTCATTTTTCTATTATTCACATATCACTTAGATTCTAATCAGCCACTTGCGCTCACCCTTTTATCTTCGCCGTTCGCAAACTAATAACTATCTCGCTATCAGCCGACCGCCTCCAAGCCTCCGCCGCGATCCGCCTCGGCGTCGGCAATGCAATTCACCACGGCGTCGGCCCTTCGAACTTTCGCCGCAAAGGGCAGAGTTGCATTGCCGATCGCCGCGACTTGCGCGCGTCCCTTGACCCATTTAAATCACAAAAATTATGTGAGGCGGTTCAGCGAGCCGCCTTACAAGGGTGATTGCATTGTTAAAAAAAAATTAAGTTGGAGACTAGGAAAATAAAATAGCTGTTATTCTGCGGTTAAGGCAGATGGTGTGCTGTGGCAACAACGGTATGGCCATTTGAATGTCAATGGCTTGAAAGACCTGATCAACAAAGGAATAGTGCGTGGTATTAAAAATATGGTTTTCAATGATAACATGAGTTGTAAAACTTGCATGCTATGCAAAATTCATGTGAAGCCATTTCCTGCTGCAACTGCCAATAGAGCACAAGGCATATTGGAGTTCGTTCATGCTGATGTGTGTGGGCCTTTTAGCACACAGTCTCTGGCTGAATCGAGGTACTTCTTAACCTTTCGGAAGAAGGATAAAGTCTTCAAGAAGTTCGTCGAGTTCAAAACGTTGATTGGTGGAGATGTAAAGATGTATGCTGATGCAATCAGGATTGGGCGAATCTTTGTGGGCTGAAGCAGTCAACACAGCCATATATATACGAAATCGATCACCAACCAGTGCTTTCAGCAGTATGACGCCTATGGAAGCGTGTACTGGTAAGAATGCTTCTGTCGGCTATTTAAAAATGTTGGCCATGGCGCAGCAGCGATCGGGACTGTAGCATTGGACCCAGCAGTGATGGTCATCGCAAAGACAAAGTAAGCGAGGACGGGACTGTGAGAGTTACTCGCAGTGGTCCTGACAGACCAAGGCTGATTCGAACCGGATATCATAGTAAGAATCTTTGTATGAACAAGCATGTTAAACTTATTGAAATGTTAAGTTTGAAATGAGATATGTTAAATGAATTGTAATGTTAAGCTAATTTGAATCGGATTATGTAAACTGTTTTTGCAATCATGTTCGCATTGAGGAAGGGTGTTAATGTTATCATCTGATTCAATGCGACTCGATATTATCGATAATTGTGTGAACCATATCTAGGTGATGGGTACCACCTCTATGTTTTTAGTCACAGATAAACCATTGCCACGAAAGCTTACAAGCGCTTGCTCGTTCGTCGTTTTTACTATAGTAAGTAAGTAATCAAGTAGTCAGTTTAAATATAACTTCCGTTAACTTGGATAGAGAAATATCTATCCAACACCACGCCCCTACTGGGCATAGACACCTCATTTTTAGCTAGTTCTTAGAACGTGATAAAAGTAACCTAACTGCCAAATTTCAAGGAAGCTACCAGTAATTTAACTATTTAAATTTGAAGCTTCTGGCTGTTATACTTTAGGAGATGTGTATAAACTTTCGCGGTTTGCCACGCCCCCTTTTGGGCGGAGATATATCCACCATAGCTCGTTGGACTGGTCAACCCGCGTAAGCTTACGAATTTCAGCCTTCTAGTTCTTCAACTTATATGATTTTTGTTATATCGCAAAATGCATTTTCCGATTTGCCACATCCCTAGTAGACGGCTCGGGAAAATTTAAGCACTTTATAAATCGGAGATATACACGAGAATGTGTTCCAAATTTCAAATGTCTGATTTCAATAGCGCCAATATAACCTGCGTTCATACGGACAGATGGACATTGCACAAAGACAATATACTATTTTCTTTTCGTGAATGAGTATAAAAATTGAAATGACAATATCACTTGCATGCACACATACACAAATTCACACTTACCTGCAACAAACACAAAAATCTCACGATGACGGTTGGCGCGGCCAAATACGTATGTATTACTTGGCTTGACAAAATCAGTGCGCTACGACCGCTCAAATATGTATACCTGATCACATTTTCATATCGTCGCATTACCTCAAAATGATCGTATGTTGATTTTTGCAAAATTGAGATTTTAATAGAAAGATTTGAAAACGTCTGTCTCACATGCTTGCAAAAAATAAGAACTGAATTCGCTCTAGTTTCGGAAAGATATCAATTTCAATTTAAGCGTATGTATTGCAACATTTTTCTGTACGCGCGAAATTATCGTATGTCCATACAATTTTTTTATATACAATACATACAATACAATTTATTTATATATATGCGTTCGCATTTAAAATGGGAAATCAGGGTATAATGGTTTTGTTGAAATGTATGTAACAGGCAGAAGGAGGCGTGGCAGACCTCACAAAGAGTCTCTAAATTTTAAATGTAGGTTCATATGTAATTTAAAGAATTTCGATTTGTGTTATAATTCACCCCCACCCTTATATCCACCCCCTCACCACCAACTTTTGAATAGTCGTATTTCAACTACTAGAGAGTTAAGCTTCGGCAAATACACGCATAGTAATGATATAATAATATAAACAAGTCTGGTCCTTCGATGGGCCAGTGTATAATATACTTCTAAAAATGTAGACAGCAACTTGCGGTCTCTCTGAAATAAACACGAAGTGCTAGCACCGGTGTTCAATTGTGTACTACTTTATTAACGCAAGCGCAGCTTGCACATTAGAGAGAGCGCCTATGCGCATCTAAGCGAGAGCAGCGGGAGAGCGATCGTTTGGAGAGCGACACTCCCGTGCTAGCGCGTACAACAACAACACATTGTACAGTGGTTTAATTTCAATACTTAACCTATACAATTTCTATATAATATAGAGAGGGCATATATCGAAATGCCTCAACATCGGCCGCGTTGAAAGGCCGCAGGGCTTCAATAATATGGGGTATTAGTGGTGTGGCAGTGGCGCAACGCGATGAATTGCCTTTTTATATGCCATTTTTTGTCTTAACGACAATTACGCGCGCTCTACCATCTCCTCCGACTATGGCTTCCGTCACCACGCCTAGCATCCACTGTTGTGGAGGAGCGTTGTCCTCTCCCACGAGCACGACTGCTCCGACCTGTATGTTCTGCCTCTCCTTCGTCCACTTTGACTTCTGCTGCAGGCTGAGCAGGTAGTCCCTTGACCAGTCGATCCAAAATCGACGCTTGATGTTGGACATCAGCTGCCATCTTTTTAAGAGTGTCAGCTTGACGTCGTCCACTGGTTCTGTGGACGCGATTGGCAGCGGCACGAACGTTGCTCCTATCAGGAAGTGCCCTGGCGTGAGCACGTCGCCGTAATTGGGGTTGCTGCTGGGAGCGACCATTGGCCGCGAATTGAGCACGGCTTCGACCTCGACCAGCACGATGGCCACTTCGTCTTGCCGTAATCGAGCGCTGCCCATCGCTTTCAGCAGCAAACCCTTGGCGGATTTCACCGCCGCTTCCCAAAGGCCGCCAAAATGCGGCGCTCGAGAAGGGATGAACACAAACTCCATGCCCCGCTCCGCAGCAAACATTTCCATGTCCGCTGTGTTGCCATGGAACGTAGCTTTGAGGTCCACCGTGCGTGCAGCACCCACGAAATTGGTGGCATTGTCGCAATACAGCTTCCGGACAAGCCCACGTCGACCAACGAACCTGGATAAACACATCAGAAATGAATTTGAGGTTAAATCGGTGACTAATTCAAGATACACTGCCTTCGAAGTAAAGCAAACAAATATGGCAATATACATTTTGACTGGCGATTTGCCCCGAATTCCCAGCGAAACTAGTATTGGACCGCAAAAGTCCAGTCCACTGATCTCAAATGACCTATTTCCATGTAAGCGATCAGCGGGAAGATTGCTCATTATTTGGGATAAGAGTTTCGGCTTGTAGCGAAAACAATGTTCACATTTTCGCACTACTGCACTGCAAGCCTCTCGAGCATTGACCAGTTAAACCTGCTGCCGAAGCAGGCCCATCAGTACCAGTGGATTGGCGTGGCAATGAGAGCGATGCAAATGCTCCAAATAAAGCGTTACGAAACGACACCGTTTTGGAAGCAATAATGGGAATTTGGCATTATGTGCTAGTGGTGCCTTCAATGAACGATATAAGGAATGCGAAGCTTAACTCAGAAGCTGTAGGAACAAGTGAAGAATGACTATCTTGTTTTCCATTGATAAAGCTTAGAGAATGACGAAGTTGATTAAATAAGTTGTATGACGAGATTTGTTACCTCATCGACCGCGATCATAGTAATTGCAGTTCTACGCTTCCCTAGCAGCTCTAGCTCTTTTGATAAGGTTATTTGTAGGTTGGCTGGCCACAATGATGTTTTAAGCTCCTCAACTGAACATCCCCGAGATACAATATCTGCTGGGTTATCTTTCGTTGGTACATGACGCCAAGATACATTAGTTGTCAACTCTTGGATGGTTGCAACGCGATTAGCAACGAATGTATTCAAGCTAGATGAATGCATTCGCAGCCAATGAACCACCACCTCAGAGTCTGACCAAAATGTGACTTGATTAATAGGACAATCACGTACTTTCTTTACCGCATCCCACAAGGTAGCTAACAATTCTGCAGCACACAACTCCAGCCGCGGAACAGATTTTGTTTTCAAAGGCGCTACCTTAGATTTGGAGACTAGCAGCCTGGTAGTGATACCCTTATCTGTTTGCATTCTTACGTATAAGCAACAACCGTAAACTCGCGTTGAGGCGTCAGCAAATCCATGGATCTGACATCCTTTCGATTTAAGTGTGCCAACGTAACGAGGTATATGCAACGAGTTTAGATTTGAGAAACAGCTAGTTACTGCCTCAAATTCTTGCCTCATTTGAATAGGCAATTGGTCATCCCACCCAAGTTTCTTGTAAAAGGACCTTCGCACGAGTTACGATCGGACTTAACAAACCTAAGGGGTCGTATAACCTTGCTACAAATGACAAAACGGATCTTTTGGTCTGTTGAACTTCTACAAGACAGTTCATGGAATATCTAAAGCTGTCATTCATTGGATTCCAAATTAATCCCAATGTTTTTGTGTCCTCTTGATGACCAATAACTATATCGTTTCTAGCTGGTTGTGCTGCGAGTTGCTTACAATTGGACGACCATGGATGGTCGGACCCAGTGACAATTGAGAGGAGGACTTGCTAGACGCATCAAACACTGCTCGAAGTTTAGTGGATGCGCTGTGCGGTCTTAGCACGCATTGATATGGGATGAAATAATGCGGCTCTCTCTGAATTTTATTGTCAGTTGGGCTCATGTGACCCAAGGCCAAGTACTCTTTCATAAAGTCAATGTACATTGGCCGAATGTCTTGTTGCTTGCTCATTCTTCTGTCCAAAGCCAGAAATCGTCGCTTGGCTGTGTCATAAGACGTACCAAGACAATGTGGGCTTGATTTGAATGGCAGCTACACTCTGAAACGACCCGAGGTAGTTTGGCAAATAGTCTCCACAAGGACTTCTCGCACAGTTGTTGCTCTGGGGTATACAAATTCGAATTAATTGTATTTGGCTTTTCCACCAACTCCCAGAATTTGCGAACTATTGAATCTATAGCTATGTCGTCGTTTACGACGCTAATGAAAGTCGACGAACTAGTAGCTGCATTCAATGTTCGGCAGCGACCAGATACAATCCAACCAAAGGCAGTTATCGGGTCCTTTTATTTTGCCTTCTCTTAATATATCAAAAAAGATATCAGCACCGAGTAACAAATCAATACGTTGCGGCTTGTGAAATTGAGGATCAGCTAATTGTACGTTATCAGGTACCTTGATCTCTTCAGTGTGCTTCTCTGGTTGATACGACGAAATGGAACGTAATACACCAAAGTCTGTTCGGATTTCTATGTCATCCGTTCGGGACGCTATCGAAGTTTGAACGCTGTGCCGAACAGATGACTGACAATTAGCAATGCCCAACAATTGAATCCCAGATCTTTGCCGTTTTAATTTCAACTGTTTTGCAAGTTCTTCAGTTATGAAATTAACTTGCGAGCCGGAATCTAATAAAGCTCTAGCTAAGTGATATCTTTACAATTATAGTTGCCAAAAGAACTTGATCAGAGGCTATGCGTGCGTGATTTAGAGATGAAATCTGGGACGAAGTGACACGAGGGACTGCTGATACAACTGCTGAGCTACTTTGAGCCGCTTCAGAGCTGTATCTATGCAGTATGGTATGGTGCGGCTTAGAGCACACACGACAGTGGGCTGATTTGCAAGCAGCCACTGAGTGTCCTGTTCGCAAACAATTTATACAGAGCGGATAGCTCTTTGCGAACGTAAAACGTTTCTGGCAGGGTATTGCAGCGAACGACGAGCACGAGTGAATGAAGTGATCGTTCTTTTTACAAAACACGCATTTGGGACTTTGTGGCTGACTTGGCAGAGCGGCAGCCAGTGAAGTTTTCCCAATTCCTTTCCTATTATCCTGAGCTACCTTAAGACTTGGACCAGATGATTCTTCAGCACTTAAATGCTGATACCGTCTGTTCAAGGCAGCTTCATAATCTTGCCACAATGGAAGCTTATTGTAGTCAAGATTCTCTTCCCACCTAGAGCGCGTGCCAGCGTCCGCTTTCATCATTACTAAATGGATGAGCATGGCATTCGAAATCTGCTTATCAGATCCTAGCGATAATAGAGACTCGTAAATAGCACGGACTGAGTCTATCAGCATGCGCAAAGATGATGCTGATGGTTCAGACATGTGTGGGAGCTCAAATAGTTTTGAAATGCTGTTCGAAAATATGAGACACTGATTGTCGTACACATTTTTTAAAGCAGCTAACGCTTTTGGGTAATTTGCATCTGTCACCTGATATGCCTTGACAGTGCCTAATGCTTCTTTGTCCAAGCATGACAACAAATGATTAAACTTTTCAATATTTGATAGCCCTGGCTCGTTGTCGACTAAACTCTCAAAAAGTCCAATGAAATTCTTATATTCCGAATATTCTCCGCTAAACTTTGGCAGCTTTATATTCGGTAGATTCCTAGAGTGTGACACTGAGCTAATCATTGTAGAGTTAGCGGAACTCTCATTAGAAGTGCCTTGGTTGACACACACAAATCCTCTAACGTTGACCGAGGCACTAAATCTGCGTTAATGTCGTCCAACTCTTGTTGTGTCCTAAAGGCCTTTTCTATGTAGCGGCTCAGTATTTCAAGTCGACATTCAATTTCAAATGGCTCTACTGGTTTAGTGTAATCTTTTAATGATTTATTAATGCGTGTTATATCGTTTGTAACATTTTTGTAAACGGCCAACAGAGCTTTGACACGCTCTGATGATGACTCGTCCATAGACCTATTCTTTCCTCGCTTGTTAATCATGATGCTATAAGTGATGCTCAGTTGAAACCAATTTCAATCGAAACAAATCAAACAAGCAAGCTAGAATGCCAAGCTAGTGCAGATCGAGCTCATACGATGAGCGCAAAGCGAGAGTGCAAGTTTTGAGCGAGAATAAATCCAAGTGACGAGCGCAAGTTTTGAGCGCAAAGCGAGAGCGCTGCTGCGTGTGCAAGCGAGGGTGCAAACGATATTGCAAGTGAGTATGCAATGAGCGCAAAGTGAGCGCGCACTAATATGTGCAAGCGAGACAATAAAACGAGAGCACAACTATAAGTGCAAGCGCAAGTGCAAACGATATTGCAAGCCAGCTAACAAATGCAGAGGGTAAGTTTTATGTGTGAGCGAGAGCGCAAACGATGAGTGCAAAGCGAAAGTGCGAGACGAAAGTGAGCAAAGAACTGTAACACACTAACGGCGCCAAAGAAAACTTGGATTGTGCGAGGCAACAGAGATTGAATTATTGGCAGATCAAATCAGTTACAATATGCACCTTATTATTATTTTTATACCCTGAACCCATTGAAAATGGGAAATCAGGGTATAATGGTTTTGTTAAAAGTATGTAACAGGGAGAAGGAGGCGTGGCAGACCCCACAAAGTATATATATTCTTGATCAGGGCGACAAACTGAATCGATTTAGCCATGTCCGTCTGTCCGTCTGTCCGTATGTATGAACGCGTCGATTTCTGAAGATATAGAAGCTAGAGACTTCAACTTTTTTTTAAAATGCTCGTATATAGCACGCGGATATCGAGTTTATCACTAAAAATCGATAACTCATCCCATTATTTTTTTATCGATCAAAAACCTTATCGAAAACCAGTTATAAAATTATATCTCCTACACCTTTAGAGCTAAAGTCTCCAAATTTTAAATGTAGATTGATATGTACGTAATAGAATTTCGATTTTTGTTATAATTCACCCCCCACCCCTATATCCACCCCCTTACCCTCATCTCTGTAAAAGGCGTATTTCAAATACTAGAGACTTGAGCTTTGGCAAATATACGCATAGTAATGATAAAACCACATTCTGAAAGTTTCATGAAGAACGTACGTCCACAAAAAAAGTTATTGAACAATTAAGTTCCCATAGTAAGACCGTCCGTCCGTCCGTCCGTATGTATGAACGCGTCGATTTCAGAAGATATAGAAGCTAGAGACTTGAACTTTTTTTTTAAATGACCGTAAATACAGCGCGCATATCGAGTTTATCACCAAAAATCGATAACTCGTCCCGTTATTTTTTTATCGATCAAAAACCTTATCAAAAATTAGTTATAAAATTATATTTCCTACTTCTTTAGAGCTAGAGTATCCAAATTTTAAATGTAGATTGATATGTACGTTATAGAATTTCGGTTTTTGTTAAATTTCACCCCCCACCCCTATATCCACCCCCTTACCCCTAAGTTTGTAAAAGGCGTATTTCAAATACTAGAGACTTGAGTTTCGGAACATACACGCATATTAATGATAAAAGCACAATCTTAAAGTTTCATGAAGAACGTACGTCCAGAAAAAAAGTTATTAAACAATTAGGTTCCCACACTGCAGCCCATGAGTGCGCGCCTATGTGTGTCTATGTATGTGTGTTTGCGTGTGTATGTGTGTGTTTGTGTAAGCAGAAAGACGCTAAAAATGATTGAAATGGCTGTTGCTTGAAGGGTTCAGGGGATCTCATAGTCGAGCAGTCTCGACTAGAGCTTTCTTACTTGTTTTTTTTAATTTCAATTTTAAATAAGTTCACACATAGGCGTAGATTGTACATACATTAATATTTTGTATGTCTCAAGTAATGCATTTATTTATTTATCGCTTGCATTACTTAGTGATCTATGTGCTCTATGTATTTATGTACTTCCCTGATTATCCACAAAATCCATAATCCAGCTTCCTTCAATTCCAGAGAGTGTCCAGCCGGGGGCGCCAAAAATGTCCTTCCAAAAGGAGTCTGGTCCTTCGATGGGCCAGTGTATAATATACTTCTAAAAATGTAGACAGCAACTTGCGGTCTCTCTGAAATAAACACGAAGTGCTGGCACCGGTGTTCAATTTTGTACTACTTTATTAACGCAAACGCAGCTTGCACATTTGAGAGCGCGCCTATGCGCATCTAAGTGAGAGCAGCGGGAGAGCGACACTCCCGTGCTAGCGCGTACCACAACAACTACATTGTACAGTGATGTACAGAACGTGCAGTAAAACGTAGTATATCAAAAACAAATTAGTTGCTTAGCTAATGAGTTTCCCAAGAAGCTATAGGGAAGTGAGACGTAAAATATCGAACGGCAGTTGGCTGGGAGAGTTGTAAAAACTCTAATCGACACCGGGGCTGCCAATATTTACATTAGACCTTTAACAGGGCTAAAACATGTAGAAAATGTAAAGACCCCGTTCGAAGTCAATTCCATCCATGACAAAGTTCACCAAAAATGCCAAATTAACATTTTTGGTATGACGGCAACGTTCTCCATACTAGACGCCTTGCGTCCGTTCGACGGCATAGTAGGATTTGACCTGTTAACACAGGTGGAGGCAACGCTAAACGCCAAAAACGGCACAATTAATTATGGAACTGTATCTGAAGAGCTACAGCATCATCTTTGTGACAACGTAAACTTTACGAATGTCAACGATATTGTCGTGCCACAATCAGTGAAAGCTGAGTTTAAAAAAATGATTTTGAGCAACCAGAAAAGGTAAAAGCTATCCAAGAATACCAAAGAACCTTTACGAAGAACCTTTATGAATGTGCTTCATTAAAGACTTTGCAGGAATAGCAAAGCCGTTAACATACATCCTGAAGATCGAGAACGGCTCCATAAGTAAGCACATGCCAAAGAAAACTATTATTATACCGTGCAGAAAGAAGCTTTTGAGAGACTACGGAATATATTAGCTTCGGAAGACGTCATTCTTAGATATCCAGACTTCAAGAAACCATTCGACCTAACGACGGACGCTTCTGTATATGGTATTGGGGCGGTACTATCACAGAATATAAGATCCATTACCATGATATCTACAACCCTCAAATGAAAGAGAACTGTTGGCTATCGTGTGGGCGCTAGGCAAGTTGCAACACTACTTGTATGGCACGAAGGATATAAATATCTACACAGACCATCAATTTGCCGTATCTCATAAAAATCGCAATGGACAGATAACAAGGTGGAAGGCGTATATTGATATATCCTGACAAAATGTAAACACCTTACAGGACCACATATCTTCAGACGTAGCAACAGTCCACAGTGAGGCATCCCTGACGTACAAAATAGAATCGACTGACAAACCGCTCAACTGTTTCAGGAATCAGATAATTCTACAAAAATCACACTAGCGAACATTTATGCTTTTCGGCGAAAAAACTCGCCATATCGTTCATTTCATAAACAGGGCAGAAGCTCTTGATGAGGCAAAAGCATTAGTAAAACACAATGTTGTCAATGCCGTCAATTGCGACCTGCCAATGTTAGCGTTCATCCAACACGAATTGGTAAAGAGCTTTCCTTCAACCAAATTTCGATACTGCAAAAATGTAGTATCCGACATAGTAAATAAGGATGAACAGAGAGAAATAGTCATAGCAGAAAACAATCGCGCCCATAGGGCCGCGCAAGGGAATGTGAAGCAAATACTGCATGAATATTATTTTCCAAATATGACTAAATTAGTGACAGAGGTAGTGGAAAACTGCAAAACATACTCTAAAGCCAAGTACGATAGAGCCGCAAAGAAAATTATTCTTGGTGAGACTCCAATTCCTTCGTACCCTGGGGAAATGTTGCACATAGACACATTTTCAACTGATAAAAAGCAGTTCTTAACTTGTATTGACAAGTTCTCTAAATTTGCAATAGTACATCCAATTACGTCTCGAACAATAACCAACGTAAACAAGTAAGAAAGCTCTAGTCGAGACTGCTCGACTATGAGATCCCCTGAACCCTTCAAGCAACAGCCATTTCAATCATTTTTAGCGTCTTTCTGCTTACACAAACACACACATACACACGCAAACACACATACATAGACACACATAGGCGCGCACTCATGGGCTGCAGTGTGGGAACCTAATTGTTTAATAACTTTTTTTCTGGACGTACGTTCTTCATGAAACTTTAAGATTGTGCTTTTATCATTAATATGCGTGTATGTTCCGAAACTCAAGTCTCTAGTATTTGAAATACGCCTTTTACAAACTTAGGGGTAAGGGGGTGGATATAGGGGTGGGGGGTGAAATTGAACAAAAACCGAAATTCTATAACGTACATATCAATCTACATTTAAAATTTGGATACTCTAGCTCTAAAGAAGTAGGAAATATAATTTTATAACTAATTTTTGATAAGGTTTTTGATCGATAAAAAAATAACGGGACGAGTTATCGATTTTTGGTGATAAACTCGATATGCGCGCTGTATTTACGGTCATTTAAAAAAAAAGTTCAAGTCTCTAGCTTCTATATCTTCTGAAATCGACGCGTTCATACATACGGACGGACGGACGGACGGTCTTACTATGGGAACTTAATTGTTCAATAACTTTTTTTGTGGACGTACGTTCTTCATGAAACTTTCAGAATGTGGTTTTATCATTACTATGCGTATATTTGCCAAAGCTCAAGTCTCTAGTATTTGAAATACGCCTTTTACAGAGATGAGGGTAAGGGGGTGGATATAGGGGTGGGGGGTGAATTATAACAAAAATCGAAATTCTATCACGTACATATCAATCTACATTTAAAATTTGGAGACTTTAGCTCTAAAGGTGTAGGAGATATAATTTTATAACTGGTTTTCGATAAGGTTTTTGATCGATAAAAAAATAATGGGATGAGTTATCGATTTTTAGTGATAAACTCGATATCCGCGTGCTATATACGAGCATTTTAAAAAAAGTTGAAGTCTCTAGCTTCTATATCTTCAGAAATCGACGCGTTCATACATACGGACAGACGGACAGACGGACAGACGGACAGACGGACGGACGGACAGACGGACAGACGGACATGGCTAAATCGATTCAGTTTGTCGCCCTGATCAAGAATATATATACTTTGTGGGGTCTGCCACGCCTCCTTCTCCCTGTTACATACTTTTAACAAAACCATTATACCCTGATTTCCCATTTTCAATGGGTTCAGGGTATAAAAAACAGATACGGGATAAATATCGTAAATGCACCACCTCTCCATAGGACCTCAAATGATCAAGTAGAGTTTTTTAATAGCACCCTGTTAGAGATTGCCAGATGCCTAAAAATCGAGAAGAAGATAGCTGATACCGCTAATCTTACATGCGACAGTGGAATACAATCGATCAATACATTCCATGATAGACAAAAAGCCAATAGAGTTAATACACGGTTCAACAAACGAAATTAAAGAAACCATCAGGAAAAAACTTAAGAAAGCTCAACAAACCCAGCTAGACAGAACAAAGTGTTTGAGGTAGGAGAGAGTGTTTGTTAAAACGAATAAGAGACTAGGCAACAAACTAACCCCTCTATGTACCGAAGAGACCGTTCAGGCAGACGTAGGAACGTCCATTCTTGTTAAGGGGAGGGTGGTCCATAAGGACAACCTAAAGTAACGTCGAAAAGCGAGTGCTTAGTAGGCTAGTGTACGTTCACTTCTACAGGTTGATTACTTTAATGTTAAATGCGTAAATGCGCGGATTACCGACTACTCTCACTCGAGGTAAATTCCTATAGTAGATGGGGAGGTTATGGTTTGGGAGCAAAGAAGTTATATTAGGCATACCACTAACTTAACTGAATTCTCCATGATAATAAAAGATACAGAGAAATTGTCCGACTATTTCCCTCAGTCTCACATGAGGAAGTTGCTAGATGTTGACACCAATCACCTCAAGAACCTATTGTCCGTACTGAAAGTACACCACAGTATAGCTAGAAGCATAGACTTTTTAGGGACAGTGCTCGAGGTAGTAGCTGGCACCCCGGACGCTTCGGATTTAGAAAGATTCAAGATAACAGAATCCAAGTTGCTCGAGTCAAATAATAGGCAGATAGAGATAAATACAGAAATCCAAGGGCAGCTGAACCAATTAACAGAAACAGTAAACCAACTTAAGGCAAAAAATAAAGAGCAAGTCGACACCTCGCATTTAAACGAAATACAAAATATTATGCTCACAATTACGCTTGCAAAGGCGAATACAATTAACCCGATAATATTCGATCATAACGACTTAAAGTCCGTACTAGTGGAACATCCCACAGAGCTCCCTATAATAATTCTATTAGAAGCTTCCAATGTAAAAGTCCTTCAGTCCGAAAACGAAATTCATGTACTAGTAGATTAACAAGAATCTACAAATCATCCAAGAGCTAGAAGAGAGGGTAGCGTCCGCCGGGGCGCCCAAGATGTGGTTCGGCGTGAGAATCAGCCTAAGCTTCCGCTGAGCTCTTATGTGTAACTTTAATAATGCCACTTATATTAGGGCTCTGGTTTTTAAGTTGAATTCAGTCCTGTTCACGAAAGCATCGAATAAAGCTTAACTCCGGCACAAGCCGTAAAAGAATAGATTGATTTATTAATACTTATATCGCTGTACCACAAGAGCAGCGATAAGGGGGACAGTTATCTCCCCACCATAATCTTCATACAAAGGTGCAATCCAAAGAGAGACACCCCAAACATCTCCACCGTCATTCCCCTATCGTCTATGCGAGCCGGCAGGAGAGACAAATAAAGTTAATTTATACGCGTGAAGTGATGATAACCCGAATTGAAACCGATCCTGATGAACTTCCTTTTGTACACACTAAACACATCCCATCAGAAATTCAGTAGCTAAGTTTAGTTCTAATACTGTAGAAAATTCAGTTTTTTGCGATTTTCCACGCCCCTACTGGGCGTAGTCACCTCATTTTTGGCCAATTCTTAGAATGAGCTAACCGTAACCTAATTGCAAAATTTGAATGCTTTCGTTCTAAAAAAGTACAAATTACAGGGTATTTTTCGATATTCCACGCCCCCAAAGAGGCATAACAAATATTTTTAGGGCATCGATAGAGGAAGTTACCAGTAACTCAAATATCTAAATTTGAAGCTTCTAGCTCGTATACTTTAGGAGGTATAAGCCCAGCCCCCTTTTGGCGGAGATTTGTCCACCATAGCTCGTTGGACTTGGATAGTCAAACCGCATATATATACCAAGTTTCAGGTCCGATATATCACTATAGCTCGTTGGACTTGGGTGGTCGACGCGGATCTACATACTAAATTTTAGCTTTCTAGCTCTTCAACTAATATGGTTTCTGGTATATCGGAAAATGCATTTTCCGATTTGCCACGCCCCTAGTGGGCGAATCGGAAAAATGTTAACACTTTATAAATCGGAGATATACACGAGTATGTGTTCCAAAATTCAAGTCTGTAGCTTCAATAGCGGCGAAATGAACTGCGTTCGTACGGACAGACGAACGGACAGCAAGACGGACATTGCACAAAACTTCGTGAATGAGTGTAAAAAATAACGGGAGGAGTTATCGACCGTCCGTCCGTATGAGCAAAAGCATCAAAGCATGAATCTACATTTTAAATTTGGAGACTCTAGCTCTAAAGGCGTAGGGGACATCATTTTATAACAGATTTTCGATACGGTTTTTATTGATAAAAAAAATAACGGGATGAGTTATCGATTTTTGGTGATAAACTCGATATGCGCGCTGTATATAAGGACATAGAAAAAATCAAGTTTCTAGGTCTTATTCGATAAATTCAATATTCCAATTGCTTGGATCAGCTTTATCTTCGTCTTCCTTTTACATTTTTGGTTTCGTTTATATCATCCTATCTTTGCTGTGGCGCGATTTCCGGACGCTTAATTAGAACAAATACGAGTAGACCAATCACTTCACTTGAAAATTTAATTATTTTGAAAAGTATTGTCGTTTTTGAAGACAAAGACAACAAAAGTGGATCAGATAAGTTAATGAACTCTGAAAAACATCCATGATGTTGATTAATCTGCTGTTCTTTTGGACATGAGAGCTTTTTTGAAAAAATGAATTGTTTTGAATTTCATAAATTTACGCTAGCTTTTGGCAAATATCTTCTAATAAAATATATATATTGGAAATCTTAAGCATATTGTTACTCATTTTCTTAACGAAAAACAATTTTTCGAAATGGAAAAAAAAACGGTTAATAGTCTCTAATAATAGAAGGGTCAGACAACAAGTTTTAAGCTTCATCACTATTTTTCTCTTTTTGTAAGTTATACTCCACGAAGCACGAACAATTTTGTTATTATACCCTGAACCCATTGAAAATGGGAAATCAGGGTATAATAGTTTTGTTAAAAGTATGTTACAGGCAGAAGGAGGCGTGGCAGACCCCACAAAGTATATAAATTCTTGACGATGAGCTTGTAATGGTCGCAAGCAAAAAAAAAAAAGAATTATTTTCAAATAGTACGCACGCTTTTGAAAGCTTTGGAAAGGTACACCGAACCTTTTCATTGCTTGCAGAGTCGCAGTGAGAGATTTCGGTGGGTTCCGAAAAAGTTGTCGCGCACGCGCAACAGCTGATCTTGTCACGATGCGCGAATTCAGCAGCGACAATTATCACTGCAGCCAACTTTAGGGGCAATAAAACCCTAAAGCTTTTATCTACTTAAAACTATAAAGGCAGCCAAAGTGCAAAATTTAGTTCTTTTCAAACTCCACGTTGCGACTTCAATATATATTTCATTCATATATATTTCATATATATGTTGATCTATTAAAATGTATGAAGATTTATTAGCTGGTGACCTATTACTGATAAAGCAACCCTTTTCTATAGCCCATCAACAATTTATAAAGTGTTAACATTTTTCCGATTCTCCCACTAAGGACGTGGCAAATCGGAAAATGCATTTTCCGATATACCAGAAATCATGTTAGTTAAAGAGCTAGAAATCTGAAATTTGGTATGTAGATCTGCGTTGACCACCCAAGTCCAACAAGTTATGGTGGATATATCTACGCCCATTAGGGGCGTGAAAAATCGGATAAAACTGTATCTCCTAGAGTTTTCAAGCTAGAAGGTTAAAATTTTGCACGTGAGCTAATCTTATGATTCTATAAAGACTGATCAAAAATATATATCCACGCCTATTAGGGGCGTGGCAAATCGGACCTGAACATATAATGATTTTTCTAATTTGGCTATATTTTAGGCATTATTGATGCTAGAGACCTGAAATTTGGTATATATACGCGGGGTGACAATCCAAGTCCAACGAGCTATGGTGGATATATGTCCGCCAAAGGAGGCGTGGCAAACCGCAAAATCTTATATCTCCTGCAGTTTAAGAGCTAGAAGCTTGAAATTTAGATAGTTGAGTTACTGGTAACATCCTCTATCGATATTCCAAAAACAATTGTTACGCCTCTTTGGGGGCGTGGCATATCGAAAAATACCTGTACCTGTAATTTTCACATTTTTGGAGCGTAAGCATTCAAATTTGGCATGTACGTTACCGTTAGTTCGTTCTAAGAACTGGCCAAAAATGAGACGTCTACGGCCACTAGGGGCGTGGCAATCGGCATTTGTAGTATCAAATTGCGATATTTCTATGAGTGAGCCATCTATATATGTACATGTATATACAATAGGCTTAATAGGCATTGATATCACGGAAGTAAATATCTTTATAAAATTAAAAATATATAAAAGAAGCTAAAATAACAAACATTTGCAATTTACAAAAAAGAGTTTTCCGCGGGATTTGAACTCGCACCCAAGCCAAATAGCATGTTTGTCAAAATAACTAAAGAAGAAACAAATTTAAACTTATAAAATTGTTCGATTAAGAAAAAGAAAACTATTAAGTGCCCTTCATTAAAGCTCGCACCTTCCTAATAAAATATCTATTTTATAACAAAAACAAAATATGTATGAAAACAAGTAAGAAAGCTCTAGTCGAGACTGCTCGTCTACGAGATCCCCTGAACCCTTCGAGCGACAGCAAACACACACACATACACATACACACGCAAACACACATACATAGTCACACATAGGCGCGCACGCATAAACACGCATGGGCTGCAGTGTGGGCTTACTATGGGAACTTAATTGTTAAATAACTTTTTTTGTGGACGTACGTTCTTCATGAAACTTGTACATTGCATTTATATCATTAATATGCGTGTATGTACCGAAGCTCAAGTCTCTAGTATTAGAAATACGCCTTTTACAAACTTATGGGTGAGGGGGTGGATATAGGAGTGTGGGGTGAAATTAAACAAAAATCGAAACTCTATAACGTGCTTATGAATCTACATTTAATATTTGGAGACTCTAGCTCTAAAGATGTAGCAGATATAATTTTATAACTGCATTTCGATAAGGATTTTTATCGATAAAAAAAAAAAGAGATGAGTTATCGATTTTTTGTGATAAACTCGATATGCGCGCTGTATATACGGTCATTTTTAAAAAAATTTGAAGTCTCTATCTCTTATATCTTCTGAAATCGACGCGTTCAAACATACGGACAGTCGGACAGACGGACGGACGGCGTATGTGTGTGTTTGTGTAAGCAGAGAGACGCTAAAAAATTATTGATATGGCTGTTGCTTGAAGGGTTCAGGGGATCTCGTAGTCGAGCAGTCTCGACTAGAGCTTTCTTACTTGTTTTAATTATAATGGGATCAACGTTTGGGCTGTGAATGAGTATTCTGCAATCGGTATCGCCCGACCTCAACGTTCTTACTTGTTATACCCTGAACCCATTGAAAATGGGAAATCAGGGTATAATGTTTTTGTTGAAATGTATGTAACAGGCAGAAGGAGGCGTGGCAGACCCCATAAAGTATATATATTCTTGATCAGGGCGACGAACTGAGTCGATTTAGCCCTGTCCGTCTGTCCGTATTTTTGAACGCGTCGATTTCAGAAGATATAGAAGCTAGAGACTTCAACTTTTTTTTAAAATGCTCGTATATAGCACGCGGATATAGAGTTTATCACTAAAAATCGATAACTTATCCCGTTATTTTTTTATCGATCAAAAACCTTATCGAAATGCAGTTATAAAATTATATATCCTACATCTTTAGAGCTAGAGTATCCAAATTTTAAATGTAGATTGATATGTACGTTATAGAATTTCGATTTTTGTTCAATTTCACCCCCTACCATTATATCCAGCTCCTCACCCATAAGTTTGTAAAAGGCGTATTTCAAATACTAGAGACTTGAGCTTTGGCAATTATACGCATAGTAATGATAAAATTACAATCTGAAAGTTTCATGGAGAACGTACGTCCAGAAAAAAAGTTATTAAACAATTAATTTCCCATAGTAAGCCCACACTGCAGCCCATGCGTGTTTATGCGTGCGCGCCTATGGGTGTCTATGTATGTGTGTTTGCGTGTGTATGTGTGTGTTTGTGTAAGCAGAGACACGCTAAAAATGATTGAAATGGCTGTTGCTTGAAGGGTTCAGGGGATCTCGTAGTCGAGCACTCTCGACTAGAGTTTTCTTACTTGTTTAATTAAAAGCGCTAATGCCACCCTCACCTTCAGCAGTTAAGCCCTTGAATGATACCTTATTTTCCATATCCTATTAATTTTCACATAGCTTTTTCCAACACATAAGTTTCATTTTTTATTTTTTTATTGTTTTGATGAAATCAAACCAAATGAGGCAAGTTCAAAAGCTAATTTCCTCTTTAATCAGAATCCTGCTTAGTTATAGCTAAGCTCCGACCCTTATTATTCCTATTGTTGCCGTGGCAGTGTATCGTGAGGTTAACACTAGACGCAAGCCAAAGCGTATGTTTTTGCTTAAATCAATTCTGATTACGACTACTTTTGCGCAAATTATATTTCGAATATGAAGTTTCTGAAAGTGCTTTCTTGCCTATTGCTGCTGTTCCGAACTTTTAGCAAAATCACGTATGTATGTATCTGCAACATACTATATATGGCCAAAATGGAGCAAAACGGAGGAAAAATCTTTATAGCATTTGATTAAGTAATATTTAGTGAATATCTTGTTAGTTAAACATTTCACAATTGTTATGGTCGCTAATATGCCAGATTACAAATTGTAGCGCTTATCGTTTGCAATAACATTGTCATCTGCGCTGCATTTATATCTATATATGTATGTATATATATATAAACAAATATATTTACATATATGTAAAGTGGCATGAAGCGTTGTCGAGTGGTGTGGCATTTTAGCTACACAATAGCAACAGCGTGGCAACTCCATTAAAAGACGAGGTCAATTATTGAGAAAGTGTTGATTAAACAAGACGTGTAGAGACAAGCTGTTAAGAAGACATTTTAAAGAAGAAAGACGTACACGCTGGTGATTAGAAGTCAAGTAGTCACAGTGTTTCAAACTGTGTCAAAGTTGTTTATGTTCTCAATACTCTGTTAAGTTCAATCACAAATACTCAATCTAATTAATAAATACACAATTATATACAAAATAATTGTTACATGGGGGCTCAACCGCTGAACTGACTTAAAGAGTACGAAAAGTGGTTACATGGACGCTCATAAGAGCTAGAGACTTGAACTTTTCTTTTTAAATGACCGTATATACAGCGCGGATATCGAGTTTATCGCCAAAAATCGATAACTCATCCCATTATTTTGTTATCGATAAAAACCTTATCGAAAGTTAATTATATAAATATATCTCCTACATCTTTAGAACTAGAGTATCCAAATTTTAAATGTAGATTGATATGTACGTTATAGAGTTTCGATTTTTGTTCAATTTCATTTCGTCGTAAGGAAATATTGCTAATTTTATAATCAACAATTATAGGAACGGTACGACTGAAGGTTATTGTCATAAACTTTGAGCAATTTAAGTCCAGCTGGTTTGCCACACACCAAAGTTGAAGTGCATTTAGGTCATCTTCAAGGTGATGATGTCCATTTGCACTGGAGGTTGGAAAACAAAATTTTTCAAAGAAAAGTTTAGGCATAGCTGTTCTCAGCAAGACTCTTTGGGTTCTACCCATTAAATAGGATGAAATCCAAGACACAAGTCTAGGTGAAAATCCTAAGCGTTCAAGCTTAAGAATTAGTATGTGATGATGTACAGAGTCAAATGCTTTACTGAAGTCAGTATAAATAACATCAGTTTGCATTTTTTTACCAAAGCTGTCATTAACGAGCGAAGTAAACTCAAGTAAATTAGAGGATGTTGATCGATTTTGAAAAAAGCCATGTTGAGATGGTTGAATAATCGATTTACAAAAATGCTGCAAGGACGATGTTATAATTTTCTCAAATAACTTCGGTCTAACAGATAATTTCGCAATGCCTCTATAATTGGAAATATCAGATCTTCCACATTTTTTATATAAGAAGTATCCAAGGACAAGTTAAACAATTTTAGTAATTGTGACTGAAGAGAAACACTGCACTCTTTAATCACACAACTAGGAATATTACCAGCACCAGGAGAGAAAGATGATTTCAATGTCCTAATGGCTGCAGCCAGAGAGGCTGCAATAACTAAAGGAGTATTTATAGACCCATATCCAGGAAGTGAATATGGATTGAGTTGCTGTAGAGATCAGCAGAAGAATAAGTAGATTGAAAAAAATCAGCAAATAAATCAGAAGAATCCTGGACATTGCAAGTTTTTGCTCCACCAAGGACAAACGAGGACGGCAAACCAGAAGATTTACGCTTCAAGTTTACAAATGAGTAAAATCGTTTGGGATATCGAGCAAACTGACGCAACTTATAAGATAATTCTCATAACAGCTAGAACTTAAAAGATTTAAGTTTGACTTGGCAATGGAGTATTTGGACTAGTCAACACTTGAACCAGACTTTTTATAATTATTAAAACATTTAGTTTTAATGTTTCTCAAGTTCAAACAAGTAAGAAGACTCTAGTCGAGACTGCTCGACTAGGAGATACCCTGAACCCTCCATGCTGATGATCCAATCATTCTGCACACATACATACACATGCATCCCCCCGCACGCAAAGGCCCGCGCTCTGCTAACTGCGCAGTAAGCAGCGACTGCGCTTGGGCTGCGCTGCAGTGTGGTCAATATTATGAGAATTTATTTAATGAATAATTTCGTTTGTAGACGTACAATCCTAATTAAACTTTCAGAACGTAATTATAATGTGCAAATGTGTGTACATTCCAAAGCACAAGTCTCTAGTACTTGATATACGTTTTTTACAAATTGTGGGCGAAGGGGGCGTGGTATCCAAAATCTGTAAAATACAAAATGTGTGTATCCATAAAATGTTTATACACAGTAAATCTGAAGTCTCTAGGTCTAATAGTGTTCAAATAAGGCTGAAAAAACAATATCAATTTTTCGATTATCCTCGATAAAAAGGATATCGAATGAGTTATCGAAAAAATATGATAAACTCATACTGCGTATGGTATACACGAGTATGCATACAAAATTTCAGCTCTCTTAACTTCTGAGATCCTTTTATTTATTTATTTATTTCGTAAAGCTATTGACAAAAACGAGAGTCAATTTTAATTTAAAAAAGCCTATACAAAGTACAGGATATGATTTCAATAGTAACACCAACCCGATGGGGGTATTTTATTTGCCAGTCCGGCCAGCTATGCCCAAGTCTCACAGCCAAATATGGTCAGTGATACTATTGAAGCTATGAAAAGAAAGTGTTAGTAAGAAAGCTTAAAAAAATAAAATATTAAAATGTAGATTTAACTATATCTAACATAATTAAAATAATTCGTAAAATAATAAAAAAAAATAAATAAAAAAAAATATAATAATAATAATAAAAAAGTAAACAAACAACTAAGAAAAAAGAACAAAAAAAAAACAAAGATAAAGTAAAGAAAAGAAAAAAAGATAAAGTAAGAAGAGATTTAGTATAGAAAACAAAAACGAAGGTATTAAAAGAAGTTGCAAGAAAAGTTAAAGAAAAGAGTAAGGGAAGAGCCAAAAATAGAATATAAGATAGAATTGAGAAATCACTAACTCAACATTAACAGCAAAAACGTATACCAATGCTTATGCCTGGGCATTGTGAGTGATTTCCCTAAGATAAGCTGATAGTAAACTTTTTATTTTAGGAAGAGAGAGCTCTAAGGAAAAAACGTGATAATATTATTAAAATTAACACAAAGAACATGAAACGCACTGTGCAAAGAATAATCCCTAGTGCACACAGGTAAATGAAGCGGACGATAGTGTCAAGTTGCTCGGGACGGAACCGAAAAATTTAGACGACCCAACAAGGAGGACGAATCAATATCACCACTAATCAATTTATGCATAAAAAAATTCCTAAAATTGTTCTGCGATTGGTTAGCGATGGAAGATCAATAAGCTGACGTCTACTATGATAAGACGGTAATCGTAAATTACTGCCCCATCTAAGGTCTCTTAAGGCAAAGACAAGAAACTGTTTTTGGACCGATTCGATACGATCGTGATACAGTTTATGCTGCGGAGACCATACAACAGAGCAATACTCTAAGATAGGACACACCAGCGAAGTATATAAGCGCTTGGTAGTAAAAGGATCATTAAATTCCTTAGACCAACGTTTAATAAAGCCAAGCACACTTTTGGCTTCATTAATGATGGTAGAAATATGAAGAATAAAGTTAAGTTTACAGTCAAAGAACACACCAAGATCTTTGACTGTAAAGATGCGTCGTAAATAAATATTGCTAATTTTATAATCAACAATTAGAGGAACAGTACGACTGAAGGTCATACACTTTGAGCAATTTAAGTCCAGCTGCTTTGCCACACACCAAAGTTGAAATGCATTTAGGTCATCTTGAAGGTGATGATGTCCATTTGCACTGGAGTATGGAAGGCAAAGTTTTACATCATCAGCATACATAAATATAGTGGAATATGAGATACAACTAGGAAGGTCATTTATAACAAGTAAGAAAACTCTAGTCGAGAGTGCTCGACTACGAGATCCCCTGAACCCTTCAAGCAACAGCCATTTCAATCATTTTTAGCGTCTCTCTGCTTACACAAACACACACATACACACGCAAACACACATACATAGACACCCATAGGCGCGCACGCATGGGCTGCAGTGTGGGCTTACTATGGGAACTTAATTGTTTAATAACTTTTTTTCTGGACGTACGTTCTCCATGCAACTTTCAGATTGTGGTTTTATCATTACTATGCGCATAATTGCCAAAGCTCAAGTCTCTAGTATTTGAAATACGCCTTTTACAAACTTATGGGTGAGGGGGTGGATATAAGGGTGGGGGGTAAAATTGAACAAAAACCGAAATTCTATAACGTATTTATGAATCTACATTTAAAATTTGGAGACTCTAGCTTTAAAGATGTAGGAGATATAATTTTATAACTGCATTTCGATAAGGTTTTTGATCGATAGAAAAATAACGGGATGAGTTATCGATTTTTAGTGATAAACTCGATATCCGCGTGCTATATACGAGCATTTTAAAAAAAAAGTTGAAGTCTCTAGCTTCTATATCTTCTGAAATCGACGCGTTCAAACATACGGACAGACGGACAGACAGACGAACAGGGCTAAATCGACTCAGTTCGTCGCCCTGATCAAGAATATATATACTTTATGGGGTCTACCACGCCTCCTTCTGCCTGTTACATACATTTCAACAAAAACATTATACCCTGATTTCCCATTTTCAATGGGTTCAGGGTATAAAAAGGGAAAAAAGCAATGGACCCAAATGGCTACCCTGAGGTACACTAGACGAAACAAATATAAGTTTAGACATAGCTGTTCTCAGCAAGACTCTTTGGGTTCTACCCATTAAATAGGATGAAATCCAAGACACAAGACTGGGTGAAAATCCTTAGCGTTCAAGCTTAAAAATTAGTATATGATGATGTACTGAGTCAAAGGCTTTACTGAAGTCCGTATAAATAACATCAGTTTGCATTTTTTTAGAAAAACTGTCATTAACAAGCAAAGTAAACTCAAGTAAATTAGAGGACGTTGATCGATTTTGAACAAAGCCATGTTGAGATGGTTGAATAATCGACTTACAAAAATGCTGCAAGGCCGATGTTATAATTTTCTCAAATAACTTCGGAATAGCAGATAATTTCGCAATGCCTCTATAATTGGAAATATCAGATCTTCCACCTTTTTATACCCTGAACCCATTGAAAATGGGAAATCAGGGTATAATGGTTTTGTTAAAAGTATGTAACAGGGAGAAGGAGGCGTGGCAGACCCCACAAAGTATATATATTCTTGATCAGGGCGACAAACTGAATCGATTTAGCCATGTCCGTCTGTCCGTCTGTCCGTCCGTCCGTCTGTCCGTCTGTCCGTATGTATGAACGCGTCGATTTCTGAAGATATAGAAGCTAGAGACTTCAACTTTTTTTTAAAATGCTCGCATATAGCACGCGGATATCGAGTTTATCACTAAAAATCGATAACTCATCCCGTTATTTTTTTATCGATCAAAAACCTTATCGAAAACCAGTTATAAAATTATATCTCCTACACCTTTAGAGCTAAAGTCTCCAAATTTTAAATGTAGATTGATATGTACGTGATAGAATTTCGATTTTTGTTATAATTCACCCCCCACCCCTATATCCACCCCCTTACCCTCATCTCTGTAAAAGGCGTATTTCAAATACTAGAGACTTGAGCTTTGGCAAATATACGCATAGTAATGATAAAACCACATTCTGAAAGTTTCATGAAGAACGTACGTCCACAAAAAAGTTATTGAACAATTTAGTTCCCATAGTAAGCCCACACTGCAGCCCATGCCTGTTAATGCGTGCGTGCCTATGGGTGTCTATGTATATGTTTGCGTGTGTGTGTGTGTTTGTTTAAGCTGAATGACACTAAAAATTATTGAAATGACTGTTGCTCGGAGGGTTCAGGGTATCTCGTAGTCGAGCAGTCTCGACTAGAGCTTTCTTACTTGTTTATATAAGGGAATGATGAAAGAATCTTTCCAAATTGAAGGGAACACAGAAGTATCCAAGGACAAGTTAAACAATTTTAGTAATTGTGACTGAAGAGAAACACTGCACTCTTTAATCACACAACTAGGAATATTATCGGCACCAGGAGAGAAAGATGATTTCAATGTCCTAATGGCTGCAGCCAGAGAGGATGCAGTAACTTCGGGGGTATTTATAGACCCATATTCAGGGAGTGAATATGGATATGAGTTGCTGTAGAGATCAGCAGAAGAATAAGTGGATTGAAAAAAATCAGCAAATAGATCAGAGGAATCCTGGTCATTGCAAGTTTTTTCACCTCCAAGGACAAATGAGGACGGCAAACCAGAAGATTTACGCTTCGAGTTTACAAATGAGTAAAATTGTCTGGGATCACGAGTAAACTGACGTTTGCAACGTGTGAGATAATTCTCATAACAGCTAGAATTTAAAAGATTGAAGTTTGACTTGGCAATGGAATATTTGGACCAGTCAACACTTGAACCAGACTTTTTATAATTTTTAAAACATTTAGTTTTAATGTTTCTCAAGCTCAAAAGAGCCTTGGTAAACCAAGGGGGCTTATTTGAAACAGGCGAAATACGGCGGAGAGGGACACAAACATCCAGAATAGAGTTTAAGGTAAAATAAAAAAACGATGCTGCCAAATTAATATCAACCGACTCATATAAAATAGACCAGTCTGTCGAATTAATTAATTCGTTAAGCAAATTGAAATTGCATTTACGATAACAGCGACTAAGTTTAGAAGGCATTGGAGTAGTAGAGGAAGGATTATCAACAGTTAATAAAACCTATAAGGTGGGGTGATGTGTATCCTCAGGTAAAGAGAAAGGAGTTGATCTCACGACATTAATGAGCGAATCATGATTAACAAACACAAGATCAAGAGTACGATTAAGATGGTTTGAAATAGAGTTCATCTGAAACAAAGAACCTGTCAATTCATCAGAAAGATAGTGATCAATTGTCGGAATTAAGTAATTAGCATTACAAGTTGATGACCAAGAAGTGTTCGGAATGTTAAAATCACCTAACACAAGAAGACAATCTCTATCATTTACATGTTCGTTAACTTCTTTAATACAATTTATGTGGTGATCATAAACTTGTACATCAGAAGAGGGAGGGATATAAGAACATGTTATGTATAATGAGCACGATGGGAGAGTTAATTTAACCGCTATAATCTCCACATCATGAAGGGACGAAAATGTAAACAATTCAGAGTGGGTAATGGATTTAACCGCAATTAACACCCCACCACCTCTGCGCGACGAACGGTCAAGTCTATAAATAGTTAAATTACTTGAAAGAATTTCACTATTATGAATATTATTACTCAGCCATGTTTCAGTGAAAGCGATAATATCATAATGTACACTGAAACTATGCAAAAAAAGACTTTTAAGATTTGAGTTTAAGCCACGTACATTTTGATAAATCAGGGACAGTTGAGAAGAGGTTTGTAAGTAGTTTAGTTTTTTGGTACAACGTTTGATGAAGTGTAACGGTCGTAGCAGAGATATTATACATAAATAATTGCAGTGCATATCATTTGCGACAAATGTGTCGCCTGCACTGCAATGCCCACTGAGCTTTCAAAAGCCGGCCTCGAGATCGAGCTTTTGAAAGAAACCCTAAAAGCTTTGGGACACAGCGGGCGAATTGCACCCAGCTTCGTTTGCCTTTTCCAAGAAGAGGAAGAGCGAAGACTGGAATGCGTAGCTATAAAAAGAGCCGCATGGCTCAATTCAGTCTTTCCGGCCGCATCACGCAGACATTAAATTTTGAAAAATTTTTGCTTTAAAACTTAACTTTATTAAAAATTAAAAAAATTTAGTTTTTATAATAATTCACAATATAATTACCCACGCGCTATCACACCAGAGAGTGCAAACGATCGTGGGTTCGTTTTTCATATGGAATTTGCTGCGCGCAGCTGGAGCAAATATATATTTATATATATATATATTAGTATATATACAAAATTAAAGGTACGTTAGAAAGAGAAAAAAAAAACACAAGTCGGTTATATATATAAAGAACATCTTTTGCTTTTCAGTGGAGTCCATTTTTTCTCTTAATAGATACCCTAACTTCACGCCAGCAAGGGTCACCTTGACAGCGGAGGTTAGGGTACGAAAATTAAGCCGGCAGAGCAGCAGAATATCTAAGCGACGGGGAGAGGAATGGCAGAGTGCAGCAAACATTAAAGTGACAAAAACTAGAACCAAATCTTAGTACGCGAAACACATAAAACCAAATAGAAAAAAAAATCCCAGAAGAAAGAAAAAAAACTGTGAAAAATTATATATATATACGAAATATGCAAAACTGAAATCGTAGAAAAAATTTATAGATATAAAAATATAAATCTGAAATAGTATTTTTTTTATTAGTGTAGTACTAGTGTAGTGTAGCATATAGTATAAAAAGTATGAAAAAAAAAACTTCATAACATAAAGAAAAAAAAAACCTCCACAAAAAGAAATCCAAAACGAAATTGTGCAAGACAATTAAATTGTCATCGACAAGTGAGAAGTTAGATTTTTTTTTTTTTTTTTTTTGCAGAAGAAGTGCTTAAAGAGAAGAGCAGAAAAATATAATGTTTTAATAGCTCCAAAAAAATATAAAATCTATAATTAACCTATATATAAATAACAAAGAAAAGAAAAGAGAAAAAAAAGAACAACAAATTAAAATATATATGATCAAATTACAATATATATGAATAAATAAGAAATATAAAGTACAGCAAATCAAAAGAAAAAAAAAAAAAGAAAAATGAATCACACAGTTAATACCCTTTAACGAAAACGTAACGAGAAAGAAAGAAAAAAATACATATATGTTTAAATAAAAAAAAAAATTTCGATTATTAGATAGCTAACAAAAGTAAAACAAAAAAAAAAAAAAAAAAAAAAAAAAAAAACAAACAATTATGTGTTAAACAAATGTAAAGTTTGTGTTGTTCCTCCCCGCCCGCCATATACCCCATATTTCTACACCACACAGCTGACACCACCACGCAGAAAGGCCTTTCGACGCGGGAGTAAAAGCAAACTGTAAGTGTTTAACCCCTATGTGCCTCTATCCCAAAGATATGAATAGAAGAAAAAAAGAGTTTTAATAAAAGAAAAATTAAAGTTTGTTTAAATAAAAATGGAAAAAAAAATAATAATTTTTTTAATATTTGAAAAATTTTTTTTTGAAAAAAAAAAAAAACCAATGAATAAAAATTTTGTTTCTTTCTTTTACTTTGCTGTTATACATTATATTATTTTCCGTGAATTTATTTGTGTTTATATATATGCAGCAAATATAAACATAAATATAAAGAAGAAATCAAAACAAATAAAAATACACTGAAAAAAAAAAGATGATGAATAAAATTTAAATTAAAGAGATAGAAAAAATTAGAGAAAAGAAATAATAATAATATAAATAAAAACTATATTTTTTTCTTACAATTTTAATAAAACCTATATATGTATACAAAAATTTAAATAAATAAAAAATGCAAATAAATAAATTAATAAAAAATTAAGTAGATACAAATTTTTTTATGAAATTTTTTTAAATAATCAACTGCAAATAAATATAAAAAAAAAAAATATTTGAAAATAAATGATAGAATAAATTAATGATAGACAAATTTTTTGATTAGATAGATAAGACCAGCAGAAAAAGGAAAAAAAAAAAATTAAATAGACGTATATGTGTAACTGAAGTTTAAAAAAATTATTTTTTGAATGAAGATGAAGATAGTTAGCATTGCGAACGTTTATATATAAGTTTTGTATATTAGTTCTAAGAACATTATTTTTTGAGTCTGTGCACTCGCCAATAAATTTGAAAAAAAAATGAATTTGAAAATTTTCGCCACTTATTGAGAAAGAGGTATGACGTTTTTGGAGTCAAATAACTTTGGTTATATAATGGGGTAGGAGGTCGTTTAAATTTCTCTTTGGGGGTTTTTACTGAATTTCTAATAAAAACCATGGTAGGGTAGGGTAGAGAAGCGTGTGCCAATCATCAGCTAAGGCCTCGCCCAGTCATATTTTTTGTCGGTTCTGGTATACTCTGTGTTCGTCTTCCCCTTTGCCTTTTACTTCGGTCATGAGGACCAAATAGAAACTTAAGGGATCTTAAAAATATTAAAATTTGTGTACGAAGATCTGAGAGGTAGCAAAGAACCCCCCCACACTCCCGAATGAGCTAAGGGACTAGGAGATCCCGCACGTTGCCTCAGGATCTATAGCTATCTAGCACTACATAAATTTTTGGCGCCCGAGTAGGGACCTGAAATTAGTAGAGCCAAGGCAGTGCTTTTTACATAGCAGCCAAGCAGGTAGCAAAGGAAATACACCACACAAACGTTACATAAATTTTATGGCGCCCAACGTGGGGCACGAGGAGCATTAATCTTTAGCGATATTATGCTTTTTGTCCATCGATTTCATCGTGAGGTAGTGAGCGTAGTAGTTGTTAAAGATGATATGTTTTCAGTGTACCGACTCTAACTTGGGGCATACCAGATTCGAGTTTACTTTTACACGAAGCTAGTAGCCGCCCCCGTATTGTGAATATCCGATACGCTAACGATAGTTAGTTAGATAGTTCGTCGAGTGGTAAATTAAATGCAGTTGTATTGGAACTTTAGCATTTGACTAAGAGCGGATGCATTGCCGACAACGCATTTTCTTTACAAGCACACTCATTTAAACCCAAACAAAACAGTCGGAATTAACATCTGTTTTCACAATAGCTCGTTTGTTTTCGATAACCTTTTATATCTTTATTGAAGTACATGTGACTTTAAGAATATAGGTCCGCTTCTGGAATCTTGAGTATTTAGCTAAGATTGAATACCTTGCCGAAGCTGGATACCCTATATTTTTTAATTTATATGGCAATAAATTTGTAATCGAGTTTTCATTCCCGATAATAAAAGTTGGTCGATGTAGTACACTCATGTGGTAATTAGTACATTACTTCATTGATGAATATTGCTTCGCCAATTTGACATCGGATGGTAGATACAATAGCCCAGTCTGTATTCCTTATGTGTTTATACCAGAACTTAAAAAGATATGAAATTGACTTCCTCCCCATTTATATTAACCAAGACAAGTAACTATTAACTTTGAATTAGCAAAATTTATTTTGTTTGAAGTTTCTAGGAATTTTTTTGTAGAGCTGTTTTGAGGTAGTAGTTGAAGCCACTATGCCTCTTGCTCGTAGTCCGCAACGTAATTCCGCATCTTCGGATGATGCTGGGAAGAATTGCGACATATGTGGTCAGGTTTTGACAAATACTCAGTCGTGCTATATCACTAATTGTAAACATATTTACCATAAGCGTTGCTTGGAAGAGTGGTTGAATGATCGCAACACTTGTCCTAATTGTGCAGCTGTGATAAATATACAAGATTTGAAGGTAGTCATAGGAAATTGTTCGCCTCAATCGAAGCAAGCAGATCCGTCAGTCCCAGGTCCAAGTACTCGGGCAGTGACTCGTAATTTGGCTAAATCATTGAAAGATGTAGATACTCAAAGAGTCCCATCCGATCAGCGTGCGTTAGAGGTGAGTGAAGAGCCGTTAGTAGAATTAGACAATAGTATTGGCACCAACCAAAATGAACATCCTCCTTCACGTGGAATGAACACTAGAAGACGAGGTCGTCCTTATCGTGCAGGTACCAATCGTCGAGAGGATCACGCTCCAGTCGATTATTCTACAATACAGAATATGATCGAGCAAACCGTAACTCGATTAATGTCGTCCTTGAATGTAAGCAATCGATCTCCGCCTAATGCTTTACCGCGTCCGTCTGTTCAAATGTCACCGTCAAGTCAGACATCCGTTCATCCGAGCAAAGTCGCACAAATAATACAGAAATGGAACATTCAGTTTGATGGTACTGAGGAAGGCTTAGGTGTAAATGAATTTATGTACCGGGTAAAAGTATTAGCTGAGGACACGTTAGATGGGGATCTGGAGGCTTTGTGCAAGCATATACACATACTTTTCGCCGGAAGAGCAAGAGACTGGTACTGGAGATACCATAAGAAGGTAGACCGTATCATTTGGTCAGATTTTTGTTTTGCGCTACGTCAGCAGTACACGGACTATCGATCCGATTTCGCGAGTAAAGAGTTAATACGCTCTCGAAAACAAAAAGTGGGTGAATCTTTTACAAATTTTTATGAGGGTATTGTGTCGCTTATCGACAAATCTTCAGTTAGAATCGACGAAGAGGAACTGATCGAGATACTTAAAAACAATCTTCTTCCCGAAGTGCGTCACCAGCTGTTATATCAGCCGGTGCATTCAGTAGGTCAGCTTCGAAAATTGGTCCAAATGCATGAGAATTTAGTTGCAGAAACTATTAGCCAGAGAGAAAGTAGTTCTCGTAACAAGCAGCCCTTCCAGAGGCGACCAATTTATACAGTTGCTGAGCTCGATGACGAAAACGGTCAGATTGAGGGCATAGAACCTGAAATCGCTGCTGTTCATCAGTCCAACATACGCTGTTGGAACTGCGATACATCAGGACATGTGTGGGAAAATTGTTTAGCGGAGCGTCGTGTGTTTTGTTACGGGTGTGGTGCACTTAATGTGTATAAGCCACAATGTAAGACTTGTAGCCAACGCTCGTCGGAAAACCGACAGAAGGGTGCGTCCAACAACAACAGGATGCCCCCTGCAAAGACAAATTGAGAACAGAAGAGGCGATCAACGCTTCCATCCCTGAAGCTCCTTCGCCCGAATCCAATTTAAAGTTTGTCCAAAATGAAAATATCAAGCCCCTATACATGCTGCCTTACCATGAACGACTCAAAAACTATTTGGAAGTAAAACATAGAATATTTAGTGAAATAAGTCCTTTAAAAACTAGGAGTGCTTTGCGTTGCAAAGCTTACTATAAAAAGCTAAGAAAATATAGAAAGTTACTAATATCAGCAATAATTAATGATAAAAATGATTCGCGTTGCTATGCTGAAGTTAGTTTTTTTCAGTTTACCGAACTGGGTCTATTAGACACAGGCGCAAATGTTAGCTGTATTGGAGCCTCGCTAGCTTTAGAAAACTTCTCAAACTATTCTGAGTTTAAATCACTTAACTCCCAAGTGCAGACCGCAGATGGGAAAGCTCATAGCGTGGTTGGTGTACTTAACGCCCCAATTAATTACAAAGGAAGTACCAAGACTCTACGATTATATATTATTCCATCCATCAAGCAAAGATTGATTTTGGGTATCGATTTTTGGAAGGAATTTGCTCTAGCTCCTCACGTAATTAGCGCTATGCAGTCAACTTCGGATGAGTCTGATAAAAATTCCTCAGCTAGCACAGATTTAGTAGATAATTCATTTCCCTTGACGGATTTAGAATTGCGACAGTTAGAAGTCGTAAAATCTCTTTTCCCTAATTGTCAAGAAAAACTAGGCCGTACGCATCTGATTCAACATCATATCGATATTGGTGATGCACGGCCAGTTAAACAGCGTTTTTATCCAGTCAGTCCGGCAGTTGAAACGCTCTTGTATAAGGAAATTGACCGAATGCTAGCCCTTGACGTTATAGAACCATCGATTAGCGCCTGGAGTTCTCCCATGCGTTTGGTTGTGAAACCGAATAAAATTCGGCTATGCTTAGATGCGCGTAAACTAAATGAACCTGCGATCGAAGGTATATTTTCGCGTATGCCAAAAGCTAATTATATTACCAAGCTTGACCTAAAAGATGCTTTCTGGCAGATTGAATTGACCAAAGAGGCAAGGCCATTAACAGCGTTTACAATTCCTGGCAGACCTCTCTACCAATTCAAGGTAATGCCTTTTGGCTTGTGTAACGCCCCAGCAACCATGTGTCGTCTAATGGATGAATTAATACCTCCAGATCTACGCTATTGTGTATTTGGTTATCTAGATGATGTATGCGTAGTTTCAGAGAGTTTTCCAGCTCATTTAGCAGTGCTAGTACGCCTTGCAGATCAATTTCGCAAAGCAAACTTAACCCTGAATATTGAGAAAAGTCAGTTTTGCGTCAAAAGCGTGAACTATTTAGGACATATCATAGGCAGTGGTGGTATCTGTACAGACCCTTCGAAGATAAATTGTATTCAAAATTGGCCACCACCAAAGAACCTTAAACAGGTTCGGGGATTCCTAGGTATTTGTGGGTGGTATCGAAGATTTATAAAGAATTACGCCGAACTCACATGCCCTATAACTGACACACTCTCAAAGAAAAAGAAGTTTGTATGGCCCGTAGAAGCACAAGAGGCTATGGACAGATTAAAACTGATTCTCACTACAGCTCCAGTTTTACAGAATCCCGATTTTGTGAAAAAATTCTATCTGCACTGCGACGCCAGTGATCATGGAATTGGAGCCGTGCTAGTTCAGCTGTCCTCCGAAAATGACGAAATGCCGATTGCGTTTATGTCAAAGAAACTGAGCCGAGCACAGCGAAACTATAGTGTAACGGAACGAGAATGTCTAGCCGTAGTTTTGGCTATAGAGAAATTTAGGTGCTATTTAGAAATGCAGGAATTTGAAGTAGTTACAGACCACTCAAATTTGTTGTGGCTGATGCGTCAACAAAATGCATCCGGTAGACTGGCCCGATGGATTTTCCGCTTGCAGCCATATAAATTTACTATTTCTCATAGAAAAGGCAAAGATCATATAGTTCCGGATGTCCTCTCAAGGATGTGTGAAGAAGAAGTTGCAGCGCTAGAAATCGGTCCGATTGTCGACTTGGACTCAGATGCTTTCTTTGACCCCGAGTATCAAGAACTCAAGAAGAAATTTACCTTTGAGAAATCCAAATTCCCAGACATTAAGATCTCTAGCCAATTTCTTTACATTCGAACAGAACATTCTAAATGTGTGGAAGACCAGAATGAGAGTTTGTGGAAGTTATGGGTTCCCGAACGACTTAGAACAGATGTGCTTAAACAAGCTCATGATAGTGCGACTTCATCACACTGTGGGATGCAGAAAACCATAGAAAAACTACGGAGAAATTTGTTTTGGCCAGGATTAGCTAACGATGTACGTGCTTACATACGTAGTTGCGACACCTGCAAAGAAACTAAATCTCCTAATCAAATTCTTAGGCCACCAATGGGTTTACAGTCTCCCACATGCAGACCATTTCAAAGGCTTTATGTTGATATTTTAGGACCATATCCCAGAACTACAGGTGGTAACATAGGCTTGTTGATTGTTCTAGACCAATTTAGCAAATTTCATTGGCTGTGTCCTTTGAAGAAGTTTACTTCATCTGTCATTCAGGAATTTTTGCTGAAGAATATATTTCATTGTTATGGAGTTCCCGAAGTCTTAGTGAGCGACAATGGCAAACAGTTTCGTGCTAATGACTTTAATGCATTTCTGACTGAATTGGGAGTGAGACATGTATATACCGCTTTATACTCACCGCAGAGTAATGCGGCTGAACGTGTCAACCGTTCAATTCTATCTGCAGTTAGGGCATATCTAAAAGAAGATCAGACGGAATGGGATAAAAACATAACAGCTATTTCTTGCGCATTAAGGTCGTCACTTCATCAATCATTAGGTTGTTCGCCTTACAAAGCTCTCTTCGGACTAGAAATGATCACTCATGGGGCCGATTATCGTCTCTTGAAAAATTTGTCGCTTTTAGAAGAACCGCATCTGACTGTTACAAGAACTGACAAACTCCCTTTATTGCGAAAAGATCTGCAAAAGAACATTCGTACTGCATATGAGCGTAATGCCGCACAGTACAATTTAAGATCCAAGCCAGTATCCTTTAAGGAGGGTCAGGAGGTTTTTCGAAGAAACTTTAGTCTCAGTAAATTTTCGCAAAATTTTAATGCGAAGTTAGCCCCGCCATTCGTTAAATGCCGAATTAAAAAGAGGCTTGGCAATAGCTTCTATATTCTGGAAAATTTACAAGGCAAAGAAATTGGCACTTATCATGCGAAAGATATTCGTATCTGATTCCCGCTAATCTTCTAACTATCGTATCAGATTATCGTGTATGTAATGGTCGTAGCAGAGATATTATACATAAATAATTGCAGTGCATATCATTTGCGACAAATGTGTCGCCTGCACTGCAATGCCCACTGAGCTTTCAAAAGCCGGCCTCGAGATCGAGCTTTTGAAAGAAACCCTAAAAGCTTTGGGACACAGCGGGCGAATTGCACCCAGCTTCGTTTGCCTTTTCCAAGAAGAGGAAGAGCGAAGACTGGAATGCGTAGCTATAAAAAGAGCCGCATGGCTCAATTCAGTCTTTCCGGCCGCATCACGCAGACATTAAATTTTGAAAAAATTTTTTGCTTTAAAACTTAACTTTATTAAAAATTAAAAAAATTTAGTTTTTATAATAATTCACAATATAATTACCCACGCGCTATCACACCAGAGAGTGCAAACGATCGTGGGTTCGTTTTTCATATGGAATTTGCTGCGCGCAGCTGGAGCAAATATATATTTATATATATATATATTAGTATATATACAAAATTAAAGGTACGTTAGAAAGAGAAAAAAAAACACAAGTGGGTTATATATATAAAGAACATCTTTTGCTTTTCAGTGGACTTTTGTCCATTTTTTCTCTTAATAGATACCCTAACTTCACGCCAGCAAGGGTCACCTTGACAGCGGAGGTTAGGGTACGAAAATTAAGCCGGCAGAGCAGCAGAATATCTAAGCGACGGGGAGAGGAATGGCAGAGTGCAGCAAACATTAAAGTGACAAAAACTAGAACCAAATCTTAGTGCGCGAAACACATAAAACCAAATAGAAAAAAAATCCCAGAAGAAAGAAAAAAAACTGTGAAAAATTATATATATATACGAAATATGCAAAACTGAAATCGTAGAAAAAATTTATAGATATAAAAATATAAATCTGAAATAGTATTTTTTTTATTAGTGTAGTACTAGTGTAGTGTAGCATATAGTATAAAAAGTATGAAAAGAAAGAAACTTCATAACATAAAGAAAAAAAAAACCTCCACAAAAAGAAATCCAAAACGAAATTGTGCAAGACAATTAAATTGTCATCGACAAGTGAGAAGTTAGATTTTTTTTTTTTTTTTTTTTGCAGAAGAAGTGCTTAAAGAGAAGAGCAGAAAAATATAATGTTTTAATAGCTCCAAAAAAATATAAAATCTATAATTAACCTATATATAAATAACAAAGAAAAGAAAAGAGAAAAAAAGAACAACAAATTAAAATATATATGATCAAATTACAATATATATGAATAAATAAGAAATATAAAGTACAGCAAATCAAAAGAAAAAAAAAAAAAAAGAAAAATGAATCACACAGTTAATACCCTTTAACGAAAACGTAACGAGAAAGAAAGAAAAAAATACATATATGTTTAAATAAAAAAAAAAAATTTCGATTATTAGATAGCTAACAAAAGTAAAACAAAAAAAAAAAAAAAAAAAAAAAAAAAAAAAAAAACAAACAATTATGTGTTAAACAAATGTAAAGTTTGTGTTGTTCCTCCCCGCCCGCCATATACCCCATATTTCTACACCACACAGCTGACACCACCACGCAGAAAGGCCTTTCGACGCGGGAGTAAAAGCAAACTGTAAGTGTTTAACCCCTATGTGCCTCTATCCCAAAGATATGAATAGAAGAAAAAAAGAGTTTTAATAAAAGAAAAATTAAAGTTTGTTTAAATAAAAATGGAAAAAAAATAATAATTTTTTTAATATTTGAAAAATTTTTTTTTGAAAAAAAAAAAAAAACCAATGAATAAAAATTTTGTTTCTTTCTTTTACTTTGCTGTTATACATTATATTATTTTCCGTGAATTTATTTGTGTTTATATATATGCAGCAAATATAAACATAAATATAAAGAAGAAATCAAAACAAATAAAAATACACTGAAAAAAAAAGATGATGAATAAAATTTAAATTAAAGAGATAGAAAAAATTAGAGAAAAGAAATAATAATAATATAAATAAAAACTATATTTTTTTCTTACAATTTTAATAAAACCTATATATGTATACAAAAAATTTAAATAAATAAAAAATGCAAATAAATAAATTAATAAAAAATTAAGTAGATACAAATTTTTTTATGAAATTTTTTTAAATAATCAACTGCAAATAAATATTAAAAAAAAAAAATATTTGAAAATAAATGATAGAATAAATTAATGATAGACAAATTTTTTGATTAGATAGATAAGACCAGCAGAAAAAGGAAAAAAAAAAATTAAATAGACGTATATGTGTAACTGAAGCTTAAAAAAATTATTTTTTTAATTGAAGATGAAGATAGTTAGCATTGCGAACGTTTATATATAAGTTTTGTATATTAGTTCTAAGAACATTATTTTTTGAGTCTGTGCACTCGCCAATAAATTTGAAAAAAAAATGAATTTGAAAATTTTCGCCACTTATTGAGAAAGAGGTATGACGTTTTAGGAGTCAAATAACTTTGGTTATATAATGGGGTAGGAGGTCGTTTAAATTTCTCTTTGGGGGTTTTTACTGAATTTCTAATAAAAACCATGGTAGGGTAGGGTAGAGAAGCGTGTGCCAATCATCAGCTAAGGCCTCGCCCAGTCATATTTTTTGTCGGTTCTGGTATACTCTGTGTTCGTCTTCCCCTTTGCCTTTTACTTCGGTCATGAGGACCAAATAGAAACTTAAGGGATCTTAAAAATATTAAAATTTGTGTACGAAGATCTGAGAGGTAGCAAAGAACCCCCCCACACTCCCGAATGAGCTAAGGGACTAGGAGATCCCGCACGTTGCCTCAGGATCTATAGCTATCTAGCACTACATAAATTTTTGGCGCCCGAGTAGGGACCTGAAATTAGTAGAGCCAAGGCAGTGCTTTTTACATAGCAGCCAAGCAGGTAGCAAAGGAAATACACCACACAAACGTTACAGAAGATTGCACCGAAGGTAAATTCACTGAAATAGGCATCGATCTGTTACGATTTTTGGGTTTAAATTCATGAACATCTACATGAGGTGGCCAGAAATTAAGATCACAAAGGGTATTAAAGTGTTCTACAGGCACATTGATTTTGAATGAAGCAATTTCACGCGGTGTCGCGAAACTAAACTTCGATATAAAAACATTTGCCGAAATCTTATTTGTGATAAAAGCCGATACTGCCTCAATGGTAGTGTCAGATGAAAGCCTAGATAAGAAAACTTGCTTTCGAGGAGAGGCAACAGATAAGGTAATGCTAGGGGAGGCTGGCTTATTGTCACTCTTTGTTTGAACAACAGTAGGAGAAGTATCCAATTGTTGAACAGGAACTAGAGTTTCAATAGTAGCATCAACTTGGGGAACAATAGAGTCGGGACCAGGTAATGAAGGGTCCAGTGAATTAGGGGCCGAAGACAAAACAGAAGCACAAGGTGAGGGTGGAGCAAGCGAATTAGGTGACGATGTAAGCACAGAAGGAGGTACCAACAACGAAGGAGCCTCAGATTGAGAAGGGTGACACTCGAAATTATACTGAGTTAGAAATCTTCTTCAGTTTTAGGAATTGAGCCTTTACATTTTAGAAAAATTGATTTGTTTTTCTAAACACATCGGACAAGACCAGCGAACGCCCCCATTACCAAGTTTTGCTGTGGACATAATCTTGTCATAATCACGACCAGTGAGACCGTCACATTTAGTGTGCATTAAATTATCACACAACCAGCAATTACAAATTGCACTTGTGCAGAATCCACTGCCTGTCTGAACGATTTTTTGCAGCAACTCATATTGGCAATTGGGAATCAAATTGAGATTACAGAAATGAAACAGATATGTTTATAAAAAACAGAGAGCGTAAAAAGTATGTTGAGCAAGCGAGTCCAACAACAAACAGCCTTTAAAGAGCAGAACCAAAATAATGTTGAGAGAGCGAGTCTAGCAACAAAACAGCCGTTACAGAGCGTACCAAAAAGAAACACTGAGAGAATATTTGCACAGCACAACGATCGAAATTGTGAGATAAAGTATGCCGACACTCACACTAACTGAACGTGTAACAAGTAAGAAAGTTCTAGTCGAGACTGCTCGACTACGAGATCCCCTGAACCCTTCGAGCAAACGCCATTTGTATAATTTTAAGCGTCTTTCTGCTTATACAAACACACACATACACACGCAAACACACATACATAGACACACATAGGCGCGCACGCTTAAACTTACTATGGGAACTTAATTGTTTTGTGGACGTACTTTCTTTATGAAACTTTTAGATTGTATTTATATCATTAATATGCGTGTATGTACCGAAGCTCAAGTCTCTAGTATTTGAAATACGCCTTTTACAAACTTATGGGTGAGGGGGTGGATATAGGAGTGTGGGGTAAAATTAAACAAAAATCGAAATTCTATAACGTATTTATGAATCTACATTTAAAATTTGGAGACTCTAGCTTTAAAGATGTAGGGGATATAATTTTATAACTGCATTTCGATAAGGTTTTTTATCGATGAAAAAATAACGAGATGAGTTATCGATTTTTAATGAAAAACTCGATATGCGCGCTGTATATACGGTCATTTTAAAAAAAGTTCAAGTCTCTAGCTCTTATATCTCCTGAAATCGACGCGTTCATACATACAGACGGACGGACGGACAGACGGACGGACGGACAGACAGACGGACACGGCTAAATCGACTCAGTTCGTCGCCCTGATCTCGAGTATATATACTTTGTGGGGTCTGCCACGCCTCCTTGTCCCTGTTACATACTTTTAACAAAACCATTATACCCTGATTTCCCATTTTCAATGGGTTCAGGGTATAAAAAGTGAAATGGGGAGAGCGCCAAGAAAATAGAAACACTATTCAAAGTGCAAATATCAAACCGACGCTGCACCGAAAACACTCACAGAATTAAACAAGCAATTAAAGAAAGCACAGCAAACCACAGATCAAACCTTGCACAGGAATATGTAGCCACTAGAAAAAAAAAGTCAACCGACCGCAGTTGTGTGAAATTTTAATAAAAACAATAAGTTATAACAAGTAAGAAAACTCTAGTCGAGAGTGCTCGACTACGAGATCCCCTGAACCCTTCAAGCAACAGCCATTTCAATCATTTCTCTCTCTGCTTACACAAACACACACATACACACGCAAACACACATACATAGACACCCATAGGCGCGCACGCATGGGCTGCAGTGTGGGCTTACTATGGGAACTTAATTGTTTAATAACTTTTTTTCTGGACGTACGTTCTCCATGAAACTTTCAGATAGTGGTTTTATCATTACTATGCGTATAATTGCCAAAGCTCAAGTCTCTAGTATTTGAAATACGCCTTTTACAAACTTATGAGTGAGGGGGTGGATATAAGGGTGGGGAGTGAAATTGAACAAAAATCGAAATTCCATAACGTACATATCAATCTACATTTAAAATTTGGATACTCTAGCTCTAAAGATGTAGGAGATATAATTTTATAACTGCATTTCGATAAGGTTTTTGATCGATAAAAAAATAACGGGATGAGTTATCGATTTTTAGTGATAAACTCGATATCCGCGTGCTATATACGAGCATTTTAAAAAAAAAGTTGAAGTCCCTAGCTTCTATATCTTCTGAAATCGACGCGTTCAAACATACGGACAGACGGACAGACAGACGGACAGGGCTAAATCGACTCAGTTCGTCGCCCTGATCAAGAATATATATACTTTATGGGGTCTGCCACGCCTCCTTCTGCCTGTTACATACATTTCAACAAAAACATTATACCCCGATTTCCCATTTTCAATGGGTTCAGGGTATAACAAGTAAGAAAACTCTAGTCGAGAGTGCTCGACTACGAGATCCCCTGAACCCTTCAAGCAACAGCCATTTCAATCATTTTTAGCGTCTCTCTGCTTACACAAACACACACATACACACGCAAACACACATACATAGACACCAATAGGCGCGCACGCATGGGCTGCAGTGTGGGCTTACTATGGGAACTTAATTGTTTAATAACTTTTTTTCTGGACGTACGTTCTCCATGAAACTTTCAGATAGTGGTTTTATCATTACTATGCGTATAATTGCCAAAGCTCAAGTCTCTAGTATTTAAAATACGCCTTTTACAAACTTATGGGTGAGGGGGTGGATATAAGGGTGGGGGGTGAAATTGAACAAAAATCGAAATTCTATAACGTACATATCAATCTACATTTAAAATTTGGATACTCTAGCTCTAAAGATGTAGGAGATATAATTTTATAACTGCATTTCGATAAGGTTTTTGATCGATAAAAAAATAACGGGATGAGTTATCGATTTTTAGTGATAAACTCGATATCCGCGTGCTATATACGAGCATTTTAAAAAAAGTTGAAGTCTCTAGCTTTTATATCTTCTGAAATCGACGCGTTCAAACATACGGACAGACGGACAGGGCTAAATCGACTCAGTTCGTCGCCCTGATCAAGAATATTTATACTTTATGGGGTCTGCCACGCCTCCTTCTGCCTGTTACATACATTTCAACAAAAACATTATACCCTGATTTCCCATTTTCAATGGGTTCAGGGTATAAAAAACAAGCAAATTTGCAGAGCGGAAAACAAACACGTCTGTACACTCTCACTGATAACTTTCCTATGTATGTATGTAGGCATATACTGTGTATGGGATAATACTACTGCCAAGTTCGCCTAGTTTAATTACATAGTTGACCGTAGATAGTTCAAGAGTTACAAAAATTTTGACGCTCAACTTGGGCAACGATAATACCAAAAATGGCTCGAAATCAATAGAGACAGTGCAGTGCATCTTCTTTATAACACGACATTAGAAATTAGTATTGGCAAAACACACAATACGTTCGGTTCTATTAACCATTGCGCGATGCTACGATCTGTTAGGTTTGATCGGATCAACATTAACTAGAGCAAAAATTATCTTGCAACGGATTTAGAGAGACAACCTGCAATGATTTGGAGCGTATTTTGTAAGGACTTTCATCAATATTTCCTCGCTTTGTACTCCAACTAAAGGCAAGAGTCGAATTACATGCCTTCTGTGATGCTAGCCTTCAGACTGTATGGCTGGAGCTCGCAAAGGATTTGACGACAGCTGCTTTTTTGGGCGCCATACAGTCTTTCATTAGTGCGTGCGGCATTCCAAAATGCATCTGGTCAGAGAACGCTACCAGCTATGTGGGTGCACGGAACGAGTTGGCGGATCTGAGGCGTTTATTGTTGAGCCAGGAGCATCACACTGAAGTTCACAACTACTGCATCAATAACTTCGATTAGAAGTTCATACCTTCACGTTCGCCACATTTTGGCGGTCTTTGAGAAACAGCAGTGAAGACCGCTAAATAACAATTATATTCTTCTATGGGATCGGCACGTCTTAGCTTGACGAGCTGCGCACATTGGTATGCCAAATTCAGGCCATAATCAATTCTCTTCCTTGTGTTCCAATTTCAGAAAAGCCCGATGAGCTTGAAGTTATCACTCCAAGACATTTCCTGATTGGTCAACCACTTATCTATTTCCCCTAACCTGACATATCTTGGATCGACTACAATCGACTCGATCGCTGGCAACGTATGACATGCATAAAGCGGATGTTTTGGAAAATCTGAAATGAGGAATACCTCGCCATTCTACAACACCGTGGAAAATGACGGACCCCACTGCCTTCGTAGGCACTAATTTCATGTCCCATGTTGGGCTCCAAAAAATGTTGTAATATAAATTCGATACTAGTGTAACGCACACAACAACAATTACTGTTCAGCATAGCTGCTTGGGAGACCATGTTCTTCTGGCCTCTTATCTCATACACACACGCACACGATAAAAAACCTTATCGAAAACCAGTTATAAAATTGTATCTCCTACATCTTTAGAGCTAGAGCCTCCAAATTTTAAATGTAGATTTATATGTACTTTATAGAAATTCGATTTTTATTATATTGTATTTAACCCCCCCACCCCTATGACCAGCCCCTCACCCAAAAATTTTTAAAAGGCGTATTTCAAATACTAGAGACTTGAGCTTTGGCAAATACACGCATAGTATAGTATATGATAAGTTAAGCGCACCCACACTAGAGTACTAGTGATTGGGGACGCTGTGTTGGGTTCTTGTGAATATATAACAGCTTGGTGTTCGATGAAATAATATATTTTAATCTAAACTGTCTCTTGTCCGAATATGAACTGAACCAAATCAGGTCTACTGATCAGGTTCTCTCCTTGAATGTCTGACTGAACTCTCCAGCCTCCTTAGATTGTCGATAGTCTTAACTCCTCCCCGTCTAAATATCTGCGTCCCGCAGATCGATCCTCCAGCAAATCATACCCTCTATAGTTCTGTAGTCCCCGTCTAAATATTTGTGTCCCGCAGATCAATCCTCAAGCCAATGATACCCTCTATAGTTACGAAGTCCAGGATCACAATTCCACAAATCCTCTGGCATCTCCCCGTTACCATGAATATTCGAAACTAGGAGATATACCACTGGCATTTTGGGTATCCAACTAGTGGAGATAAGAAAATGATATTAATCGTCTCGCAGAATTCCTTGCTGTGGAGATAAAACGTTAGTAATGCTCTAACAGTGTTGTAAACACAATTTTTTTAACACATTTTTTTTTTTAAATTGTTGACGTGAATATCATTTTTTATAATATTATTTCATCGAATTACCAATTGTATTGAATTACTAAGTATGTTTCTATGTGTGTTATTTTTTGTGTTATAGAATTATTTGAATTATCAATTTCTAAGTATGTTATCTCTTGTTGCCGAACCGACAAACAGTTTTTATTATTTTATATAGCATTGTCTCATCATCTTGCTTTCGTTGCATTTATTTATTTAAATAATTCATGTTTTTATATTTGCATATTTATATATTTGCATATTTATGCTTTGTTTGTTGAGATTTCCAGACAACCGCATTTTATATCCTGAACCCATTAAAAATGGGAAATCAGGGTATAATGTTTTTGTTGAAATGTATGTAACAGGCAGAAGGATGCTTCTCAGACCCCATAAAGTATATATATTCTTGATCAGGGCGACGAACTGAGTCGATTTAACCCTGTCCGTCTGTCTGTCCGTATGTTTGAACGCGTCGATTTCAGAAGATATAGAAGCTAGAGACTTCAACTTTTTTTTAAAATGCTCGTATATAGCACGCGGATATCGAGTTTATCACTAAAAATCGATAACTCATCCCGATATTTTTTTATCGATAAAAAACTTATCGAAAACCAGTTATAAAATTATATCTCCTACACCTTTAGAGCTAAAGTCTCCAAATTTTAAATGTAGACTCGACTGCGCGTGATAGAATTTCGATTTTTGTTATAATTCACCCCCCACCCCTATATCCACCCCCTTACCCTCACCTTTGTAAAAGGCGTATTTCAAATACTAGAGACTTGAGCTTTGGCAAATACACGCTTAGTAATGATAAAACCACAATCTGAAAGTTTCATGAAGAACGTACGTCCACAAAAAAGTTATTAAACAATAAAGTTCCCATGGTAAGTCCACACTGCAGCCCATGTGTGTTTATGCGTGCGTGCCTATGAGTGTCTATGTATGTGTGTCCGCGTGTGCATGTGTGAGTGTGTGTGTTTCTTTTGTAAGCAGAAAGACGGGAAGAATTATTGAAATATCGGTTCTCCGAAGGGTTCAGGGGATTTCCTAGTCGAGCAGTCTCGACTAGAGCTTTCTTACTTGTTTTATTTGTAAAATTTCTATCTGGATCCGAAATTTCTATTTGTCACTTTCAATTACAAAGTTATTGATATGGAAAAGTGGAAAACAATTTGCTTTTCCCAGCTGCATTGGGAAAATTACGATTCTTATTGCTAGTAATTGTAACTTCCTGTATTACAAGTAGGAGCATTTTGAATCGAATAAAGGTACAATTGACTGCAGCAGCATAAGTAATGACTGTTAAATACCTGTGCAATTTTGGGCTCGAGTGAAGATGCTGTATCGGGAGCCTCTGCTTGCTGATAAACAGTTTGTTTAGAAGTTTCCTAAATGAAATGTAATATATTTTTATAACCGTAAGTTTGAGGAAATCCAAAACATGATGATTCACTTGATATTCCAACTTGTAGTATTCGATATAACAATTTTTACTTACCTCCTGATTTTCTAACCTAGGTCTTTTAACGAAAAATTGACGAATGTCCATTCTTGTGTATGTGATCTTTTTAGTGTTTACTCACTATATTTAAGTTTACACGCTTTTTAGTGTTTACACTCAATTGGTTAAATCACAGAAAAATAAATATCATTCACTGATCGGTGGTAAGAACGCTGGTCAGGGTGGAATGGAAAACAATATCAATTTTCAAAATGCTGTAATATATTACGGAAGTTCAAGAAATTGTCGCAAGAATTTTCATTCATAATATTGCAGCCGAGTCAAAATAAACGGCCCTCGCTCAAAACAGACAAATTTATTTCAAGACGGATCGGGCACACTGCCTACAGCCCACACTACGATCAGCTGTAGTCAGCTGATTGACTTAGTGTGGCAACTTAGCGAAGATAAGCGAATGTGGCAACATCTGGATTCGCGGAGAAAAAACGTGCTTTTGAAACTATGTATATGTATGTACATATGTATAAACTATGAATGATTTCTCCACACTGAGAAATATAATTATATGTTGTTTCTTGCACTTATGTCGTTGTTATCAATAGTACTTTCTTCACAGAATTTTCTACAATAAATAAAGTAATTTTATTTTATTACAAAAGTATCTTTCCAAATTTTCGACTATTTCGGGGGGGTTTGAACCCCCGAAACCTCCCCTGTATACGCGCCTGGAGGCAGTACATGGAATGACTGTAGTGCCCCATTGGAGCATCCCCAAGGGTCCAAAGAGCAGCAGAAACTAGCAGAGAGACGTCTCCAATGGCGAGGGACTACATGCACCAATTGCATGAAATGGCCATTGCCGTGCGCATGTGCGCCAATGCTACTGGGGGCTGCAAAACCGACTAGCGAGCCTGAAAAATAATATTTTTATAAGTTTTGAAAAATTAAGAAAAATATGAACTCCATTTACTTACCGGCAGAGTGCAGCATTGCCAACGGTAAGGAAAAATGCAGGTGATAACGTTAGCAGAGCGTTAACAGCAGCGATCAGCGCAAAATGGAGCATCGAGGGATGGAGCGACTCTAAACGGAGCAGCGCAGTGGAGGCGGGCGCCAAATTCAAACACGATGGTCTCGTGTTTTCCCGAAGAAAGAGGGGAGTGTGAGGATCAATATAGGTATGCACGTATGAATGTATATGAACATACGCATTTGCTGTGCGTTTATATGCATATACTGTAACGAACCTTCGGTTTATCCCGAGTCTAAGCTGGGCTAGTTTCAGCTGACTGTGGATTCGTTGCCAACAAATTTATTTGTAAAATCCCCTGCGATAATTAATTAGTCGTGTGGTTTAGGTTTTATAGCGTAATGGTATATTTTCTTAAATAAATATGAAATGTACACGTCACTTATGTAAATGTAGTTGCTCACTGGTTTGCTTAGCGACGCACACCTACTGAGCGCTTGTTCAACGCACTCCGGCTGGGAGAGTGTTGTGCTAAACACGCTAGCTCACCGTAAGGATTTGAGAAACGCCAGGATCTGGATCTGTAAACTCTGACGGTTCGCCAGCTATGCAGATCTCTCCTACTATCTCGCTCACTCACAGCACAACACTAGCTTCGTTCACTCACAAGCACTTCTCTTACGCACGGCTACGCGAACTCACCCAGGTGTGCAGGCCTCGCTTACGTTGCTGATATGCACCGATGTTCTGATCGGCGTCTGCTGATGATCTGCAAGGATTCCCACTGGATGTCCTTGCTGTTCCCACGATGTCCTTGCTGTTCCCACGATGTCCTTGTTGTTCCCACAATGTCCTGGGAGTCCTGATTGCCACTCGCGTTGACTTGATTTCGACACTTTCTTCACTTTCACTTTGTATAATTCCGACGGCAACACTCTCTCGTATCGTTTTCGACTTGACTTTTTCTCTGTTGTATGGAGTCGCTGATTTTGGGGTGACGCCACTTTCCCGCCAAATCCGTGGCAGCCTCCCATTGGCCGAAGTACCGTTGGCGCCCTACGAGTGAAAGTGTCCACTACTATCACTCGGCCCGAACGACACCTCGGCTAACGGTCGCCGATGATCGTCGTGCGTGCGACGCGAACCCATTGCTGAATCTGTAGGGGCGAAAGAGACCGCCTCTAATACCCATACCCATATTGCTCCTCACACTCCCCTCTTCCTTCGGGGGAAACACGAGACCATCGTGTTTGAACTTGGCGCCCGCCTCCGCTGCGCTGCTCCGTTTTGCGTCGCTCCATCCCTCGATGCTCCATTTTGCGCTGATCGCTGCTGTTAACGCTCTGTTAACGTTAACAGCTGTATTTTCCCCTTACCGCTGGCAATGCTGCACTCTGCCGGTAAGTGAATGGGGCTAATATTTTTATAAGTCTCGACAAAACTTTAACAAAAATATTGTTTTCCAGGTTGGGCATCTTTTCCTCCATGCCCCTTGACCTGATGGCCTGCCGCTGCCAATGCCCACGCCGGGCGCTGCTGCAAAACTCGCCTGTCGGTATTGCAGCCCCCGGTGGCATTGGTGCACGTGCGCGCGGCAATGGCCATTTCGCCCATTTGGCGCATGTTGTCCCTCGCCACTGGAGACGTCTCTCTGCTGATCCCTGAGGCCTCTTGGGCCCTTGGGGATGCTCCGGTGGGGCATCGCAGTCAATACATGCACTGCTGCTATGAGATCGGGCCACAGACGTCGTTCGCAAATGGACACCGGTGTCAGATCTTTGGTGTCGGTGCGCTTGTTGGCCACTTCCTCTTTCGCGCACAGCTCCAGCGGAGTCGCTGGCCAGTGCGCGAGGATTCGGTTGCCAAGCTTTACCGACACCTGGCGATCCATGGCCGGTGGAGCCATTCGCGTGGCAGGCGTCTGAAGTCACACTCTCACAGCAAACAGCCACATCTCCGACTGCATGCCCGCGTGCAATATGGGCCGCCGCTGCCTCCGCCCACGCCGGCCGCTCCTGCACAACTCACCTGTTGGTTCTGCAGTTTCCGGTGGCTTTGGCACTCGTGCGGCGGCCACCTGCCTCACCATATCCCTCGTCGACCTCTCTGCTGCTGGCGAAGGCTCGTCGCTGATCTCCGTTTGCGGCTGGAACTCTGTGACGGGTGCATTCAAATTCTGGATTGTTGTTGGGAGCTGGCCACATCGATGTCGTTCGCAACTGCCACCGGTGCCGAACTTTGACGCCGACTGGCGTTTTGCGGCACATTCTTCATTCGCGCACAGCTCCAGCGGAGTCGCTGGCCAGTGCGCGAGGATTCGACCAACAAAACACGTCTACGCCTCAGTACGGCATCCGGAAGACAGTCGCGTGGCAGGCATCAATGGTGAACCAACCTCCCAACGGGCAACCCAAAATTGTAAATATGTGTTTGATATATATGTATATATCTTTTTCTTTTTATTCTGAAATATATTACAATTCATCAGACATATTTGAATGCCCGGCATCCGATCCGTGTTCGCCGCACCCTGTACTTCGTTCCCCTTGCCCAGACGATGCGGGCGGTGCGTCCGCTGCCTTGGGCCTCCATCCGGGTAGCGTGATCTTCTATCTCCGACGGCCACTCCTCACGCCGCACTTCCACCCACTGTGCTGCTCCCGCGTCGGGCCAAGATGCCTGCCGCTGTAGTGTAGGCAGTGGCGGCGCTGGCTCCGACACCTGGCGTTGTAACGCTGGCCGGGCGGGCAGTCGGATCGGTCGCCACTCCTCCTCGGCGTCCATCGCTGTCTCCGGTGGCGTTGGCGGTCGCCTGTTGCGACGTCGTCTGTGGTGGCGTCTCCTGTGGTATGGGCGGCGTTGGTGTCGCCTGTTGCGGCGTCGCCTGAGGTGGCGTCTCTGGAGGCGAAATTTCTTCCAGTATGAACCCCGCGGGCTTCGTGGGGAGGGGTTCGCTCCAAGTTATGACCACCTCGGCGCGATGCTCCAATCGACCCCCCACCATCTTTCCAGCGTAGCTGGCATTCACCCGCGGAGGCTCTGGCGTCTCCTCCTCCTCTGAGTCGGAAATGACTATCGTCGCGTTCCGCTCGTCCACCTCGCCCTCGTCGCTGTCCACGATAGTGATGACTTCATCCTCTTCCTCATCACTGGTCCGCATCGCTCGGTGAGGTGTAGGCGGGCGCGGTGGGTGCCACAACGGTCGCAACGGTGAGTATCGGCCGTTGCGGACGTAGTCGCTGGCCAGCGACTCGGCCCACCGCTCCTCCTCCTGCCGCTTCTCCCAGTCTGCGCCACTGGGCGAGCTCACCGGCGACCATACGCTGTCCTTTTTGTTGCTGGGCGAACTACCTGGCGACCACGAGCCATTCGCGGCCACGCTCTCCTCCTCGCTGGTTGACGGCTCCAATTCCAAATACGGCCGATGGCGTCGTAGCCGTCTCTTCGGCTGCCGGTGTGGGTGAAACGGCAGTCTCACCGGCGGCAGCCGCGTTTTGCTTCTGCGCGCTCGTGGTCTGGACACCGGTGTGTCCACCCTGCTTGCTCCTCGTGCCGCTCCAGCGTAGTCGCTGGCCAGCAACCGAGGATCGGCAGGGTGTACCCGGCCGATGCCCAGCTCCATATTATCTTTAGCGATGCGTCCACTTGCCATAGTAACTTTCACAAAATAGGCCGAGCCCAAGCTCGCCTGCCCATTTTATACCCTTATGCTGCCGCGTCGCCGCTGCGCGGGCGGCAGCATAACGGATCCTTGGATTGGCCCACTCTAGCCTGCCCGATCTTATGGCTGAATTCCAGGCAGGTTACGGTATCGCCCTGATACCGTTTTTCATGCTCTCACATGCACACCCAACACACTCAGCACACACAGCATACATAGCACACACAGCCCTTCGGTGGCCGAACATTCTGATGCAGCATTCAGCTGTGATACATTCTTGTTGGCCGTTTTATGTATTTAACTTTTAGTGGTGGTTGTTTTACATGTCGCCGTGTGTTTTGTTGTTGGCTGTTTTGCATGTCGCTGTGTGTTTTGTTGTTGGCTGTCTTATATATCGCACACACAGCATCTTCGTGCGTTAGCGATCGCTAAGCAGCCGACGAAGGCCTTTGCCCTCGCATTTGCATGTATGTGTGTGTGCAGAAACTTTTGCCTGGACCGTAAGCGGTTTTGTTTTTGTTTTTCCGCTTTTCGTTTTCGTGCGATAAAACCTGATAGTACATAATCTCGGCTGCGCGCACTGTTGTTGCGCATATACCGTGGATGGGCCTGCGTGCATGCACTGCTCTGTTGTTGTATCTGTGCATTGTGCATTGTGCATTGTGCATGCACCGACAGCTAAGTTTTTCGGTGCAGTACTGTACACTGCTTGCTGTCGTGCGCGCGCAGTTCAAACAAATTGTTGTTGCAAACCCATATACCATAATTTTCCCGGTGGCAACTGTTGTTTTCCCATCACAAATGCATTTCGCAGCCGAAATTATGCACTTTGAGCAAAATTTTGTCGTCTTATTTTTTTCTTCTTCTTTTTTTTTTGTAAGAAGCAATACACTTCGCTGTGTATTCACTCCCTTTTTTTTTTGGAAAAAAAATAAGAAAAAACTCTATTGCTCACCCGTGTCTCCTCTCCACGGCTTGAGATCCGCCACATGCGCCGTCCTGGTCCGCTTTTCTGCCTCCGACCTTATCCGGCAGATGACTGGAGACACAAAACTGGCCACTATATATGGGCCTCCATAGCGTGGCGCCAGTTTTGCTGCGAATCCTTCTGCGGCATTAGACAAGTGGCGTTCCTTTGCCCACACCTTGTCACCTACGGCCGGCTTCCACTGCCGCCTCCGTAGATTGTAATGCCGCGCCTGATCCTGTCCCGCTTTCTCCAGGTTCCGACGCACGATCTCAAACACTTCGGGCATCTTGCTGGCTCTCTCGACTGGGCTCAGTGCCTCCTGGCCTGTGCCGATTGTTTGCGCGTCGAACAGTGATTTGGGCAGCCTTGGCTCTCGCCCTTTTGTGATGAAGGCGGCCGAATACCCTGTGGATGCTGACACGCTGCTGTTGACCGCCAATGTCAACTCCGGCAATGCGTCGTCCCAGCATCTCTGGTCATCTCCAGCGAACTGCGCAATCATCGTCTTCACAGTTCTATTTGCCATCTCAGTGGGATTCTCTTGAGGCGTGTATGGCGCTGTCAACTGGTGACGCACTCCAAGCTCCTCCAGAAACGCCTTGAATGCCCGACTGGTGAATTGGGTGCCATTGTCAGTAATGAGCACCTTCGGCGTGCCAAACCGCGCCAAGATCCGCTCTCGAAATGCCTTCTGGAGAGCTGTGCTATTCGCACTCCGCAGCGGCACCACCTCCGTCCATTTCGAAAAGCGGTCTATGAAAACCAAAAGCATAGTGTTACCATGCTTTGATCTCGGCAGTGGGCCAACAAAATCAGCACAAACTGTTGCCCAGCAGCTTGCAGCTGACTGGGCTTATATCGCTGACACACTTCGCAGCGCTGTATGTATCTTCTCACATCCCGGTACATACCTGGCCAGTAATACCGCGCTGCCACCCGAGCGATTGTTTTTCGGCTCCCAAGGTGGCCAGCGGTGGCTGCGTCGTGATTCTCCTCCAACACTTGTGTGCGCCGGTCCGCCGGCACGCACAACTTCCATGCAGCCACATCCTCGTGGCCGGCTTGATGGGGGATGTGCCGATATAAGTTTCCAGACTCTTCCATATAATGTAGTTTGAAAGCAAAGTCGAGCAGCTAAAACTATATTTAGTAGAAGTATATGAGGACATTGCGAAAGGAAACGTAGGAATCTTCGATATTTTGTGAGGAGCAATATGGGTATGCACGTAGTAATGTATATAAACGTATGTATTTGCTGTGCGTTTATATGCATATACGTGCATATACATGTTGCTCCACACAGCGACGCGAATACTGTAGGAGCGACCCTCGCACTGGAAAGGGGGGTCAAAGTCCTTTTAAAGGCGGTCTCTTTCGCTCCTACAGATTCAGCAATGGGTTCGCGTCGCACGCACGACGATCATCGGCGACCGCTAGCCGAAGTGCCGTTCGGGCCGAGTGATAGTAGTGGACACTTTCACTCGTAGGGCGCCAACGGTACTTCGGCCAATGGGAGGCTGCCACGTGATTTGGCGGGAAAGTGGCGTCACCCAGATCACGCCACTTTACCGTTTCAGGGTCAATAACGGCAGAAAAGTCCCGCTCCAGAGCCGAACAGGCCCCGTTACCATACGAAGCAGGGCCTGTGGCTGGGGTATAAAAGGCCACCAGCGGCTCCATACAGAAAGTCGAAAAAATCATAGAAGTCGGAAAAGAAGTCGAAGCACGATACGAGAGTGTGTTGCTGTCGAAAGCTACAAAAGTGAAAGTGTCGAAATTAAGTCAACGCGAGTGGCAAACAGGACTCCCAGGACATCGTGGAACAGCAAGGACATCGTGGGAACAACAAGGACATCCAGTGGGAATCCTTGCAGATCATCAGCGGCGCCGATCAGGACATCGGTGCATATCAGCAACGTAAGCGAGGCCTGCACACCTGGGTGAGTTCGCGTAGCCGTGCGTAAGAGAAGTGCTTGTGAGTGAACGAAGCTAGTGTTGTGCTGTGAGTGAGCGAGATTGTAGGAGGGATCTGCATAGCTGTGCGAACCGCCAGAGTTTACAGATCTGAATCCTGGCGTTTTCTCAAATCCTTGCAGACAACTAGCGTGTTTAGCACAACACTCTCCCAGCCGGAGTGCGTTGAACAAGCGCTCAGTAGGTGTGCGTCGCTAAGCAAACCAGCGAGCCAGCATACATTTGCATAAGTGACGTGTACATTTCATATTTATTTAAGAAAATATACCATTACGCTACAAAACCTAAATCACAAAGTCTAATTAATTATCGCAGGGGCTTCAACAAATAAATTTGTTGGCAACGAATCCACAGTCAGCTGAAACTAGCCCAGCTTAGACTCGGGATAAACCGAAGGTTCGTTACAACTGGCGCCCAACGTGGGGCCCTGCGATAAGAGTTAAATTAGTAGATATTTGTGAACATGGTGCGAGCGTGGGTATATAATCTAAAAAAAGATGAAGTGCTGCGTTACGGCGACGAGTTCGGAGTGAGCTTGTCAGGCACACTGGACGTCATGCGGAGACAGTTCGGCGAGTGGGTTGAGAGGAATGAAGGAAGCATTCCTTACTCACTGAGGATCGCCGAATTGGGGCGACTGCATGGACGCCGTGCCTCGCTCAGAGACGAGGCAACGACCGCCGTCGCGGACGACGAGCTGGAGTCGGAGCTTGCACATGTGGCGCGGCTGTGTGTGCCCTCCACGAGCGCTGCGGCACGACTCCAGAACACGCGTCAAAGCGAGATGAGAGCCACATCCACCCCACAACCAGAAATCAGGCCACAAGGACACGACAGCACCGCTCAGGAATATCCAAAGGTGGCCAAACAAGTGCGGGAGTGGAGCTTCCGTTTTGATGGTACCACGAAGCCTTTGGAGTTCTTGGAGCAGGTGGAGTGGTCGGCGGACACATATGGCCTGGATCTGGATATGATCCCGAGGGCGATGCCAGAGCTGCTGAAGGGCATGGCCTTGAAGTGGTACGTGGCCAACAATCGGCACTGGACGGCGTGGGCGACATTCGTGCGCAGCTTTCAGGAGTTTTTCCTGCCCAGAGGCTATCTGGAGAAGCTGGAGGATGACGCCAAACGCCGGAGGCAAATGGCAGATGAGAGCTTCAAGGTCTACATGGTGGAGATGCAGACTCTCATGCGGCCTCTGCGCTATGGAGCAGACCGCGAGATGAAGCTCATCTACAACAACAGCCTGCCCGATCTGCGTGCCTACGCCCGGCCATATCAATTCCAGAGTCTGGTGGAATTGATGCACCTGGCGGACGAGTTCGAGGAGCTGGAGAGGGATCGCGAGAGATTGCGACAACAGCCACGGACTGGCCGGTCACGACTGATGGCCATGGACGACGCTGGAGGCGATGTGGAGTATCGCCGCATGGAAGATGAGGCGAAACTTTCTCCTGCGCCGAGGAAAGGCGCAACCGGAACGAGGACACACATCCCGAATCCGTCCAAGGCGTGCCGAGTGTGTGGTCAGGAGGGGCACCGCGCGTTCACGTGTCGCAACAAGGCACTAGATTTCTGCTGGCAGTGCGGGCGCATTGGAGTGAGAACGTTTGCCTGTTGCCAGTCGGGAAACGAGAAGCGACACCCGCCATCCAGGGGCGAGCGGGAGAAACAGTCAGGAGCCCCCAGGCACTAGTGGGCCGTCTCCAGGATGAAGGCAGCCAGATGTCGGCGATCGTGGCCATTGGAGCCACTCATCAAAGAGCTACGATCGACACGGGAGCCACAAGCAGCTTTATCAGCGAAAAGCTTGCTGACGAGCTCAGAGGAGTGGGCGTGGTGCGTGCTACACGGCGGCGCATACGTTTAGCGGACGGCAGCTGCAGTCAGGTGGACTCGCAACTGGAGGCGACCATCAGCCTGGGGAATCAGCAGATACAGATTCCGTTGCTGATTCTGCCAGGAGTGATCGAAGATCTAGTGCTGGGCTGGGATTTCTTGGCCAGCATGGGCACCACACTGGAGTGCGGTGGCTTGACATTGAAGGTCGAGCCAAGAACCTCACAGTCGAGCGGACAGCCGGAGGAGAAGCTATCCGTGGTTGTGGCCAGCGTGGAGGCGAACCCAGCGACGCCGATGGAGGCGAACATGGGGCAGCCAAAGCCCATGCACAGTGACCCAGAGGTGGATGCTTTCCTGAGGCATGAGCTGGAGAAGTTCCAGCATGTGAAGGGCACCACCAGGATCACGGAGCACCGGATCAGGATGCAGGATAACAGGCCCATAAAGCAGCGCTACTTCCCCAAAAATCCAAAAATGCAGGCGGAGATCAACCTGCAGGTGGATGAGCTGCTGGCCAAAGGCTGCATCGAGCCCTCGAAGAGCCCACATAGCGCGCCGATTGTCATGGTTCGTAAGAAGAATGGGAAGTGGCGGCTATGTGTGGATTTTCGGCAGCTAAACAGCAGATCCATCAAAGATGCATACCCTTTGCCGCGTGTGCATCACATTCTGGACCAGCTGCGAGAGGCGCGCTACATCAGCAGCCTGGATTTGAAGGATGGGTATTGGCAGATACCGATGGAGAAGGCCAGCAGACCCCTGACAGCATTCACGGTGCCAGGAAAGGGGCTCTATCAGTGGAAGGTGATGCCGTTTGGACTCCATTCTGCACCGGCGACATTTCAGCGAGCATTGGACCAGGTGATCGGCCCAGAAATGATGCCCTATGCTTTTGCCTACCTGGACGACATCATCGTCATCGGCCGAACGCGACAGGAGCATATGGACACCCTACGAGAGGTGTTCCGGCGACTGCGGGCAGCCAACTTGAGAATCAACATCGACAAGTGCGATTTTTTCAAGAAAGAGCTGAAGTATCTGGGTCACAAAGTCACGGAGGATGGCATTTGTACAGACCCAGAGAAAGTGGCCGCTATCGCCGAGCTGAAGCCACCCACAAACGTAAAAGAGTTACGTCAATACGTGGGCGTGGCTTCATGGTACCGCCGCTTTGTGCCAGATTTTGCAGCCACAGTGCACCCGCTAAACGCACTACTCAAAAAGGGCACGAAGTGGGAGTGGACTGAGGAGCGGCAGAGAGCGTTCGAGACCGTGAAGGCTAAACTGACGGAGTCACCGGTGCTGGCATGCCCAGATTTCTCGAAGCCGTTTTGCTTGCAAACGGACGCAAGCAATTATGGGCTTGGGGCAATCCTGACGCAGACCTCGGAGGACGGAGAGCGCGTCATTTCGTATGCCAGTCGGACACTGAACAGTGCTGAGAAAAACTATTCAGCTACTGAAAAAGAGTGTCTGGCCATAATCTGGGGCATACGGAAGCTCAGGCCATACCTGGAAGGCTACAAATTTGTAGTGGTCACTGACCATATGGCGCTGAAGTGGCTCAATTCCATTGAGAGCCCAACAGGAAGGATTGCCAGATGGGCTCTGGAGCTGCAGCAGTACGACTTCGAGATTCGCTACAGGAAGGGCAAACAGAACGTGGTAGCCGATGCGCTCTCACGCCAGCCTCTGGGAGAGGAGGCGTGCCGTCTGGTCAAGGGCAAGGAGATGCCAGCTGGGACAGGATGTCGCTGGCTCACCAAGCTTCGACAGGACATCAAGAAGGCGCCACATAAGTTTCCAGACTATATGGAAGAGTCTGGACACTTATATCGACACATCCCGCACCAAGCCGGCCACGAGGATGTGGCTGCATGGAAGTTGTGCGTGCCGGCAGACCGGCGAAAACAAGTGCTGGAAGAGAACCACGACGAAGCCACCGCTGGCCACCTTGGGAGCCGGAAAACTATCGCTCGGGTGGCAGCGCGGTATTACTGGCCGGGTATGTATCGGGATGTAAGAAAATACGTACAGCGCTGTGAAGTGTGTCAGCGATATAAACCCAGTCAGCTGCAAGCTGCTGGACAAATGCTGACACAGGTGCCCGAGGAGCCATGGGCAACAGTTTGTGCAGATTTTGTTGGCCCACTGCCGAGATCAAAGCATGGTAACACTATGCTTTTGGTTTTCATAGACCGCTTCTCGAAATGGACGGAGATGGTGCCGCTGCGGAGTGCGAATAGCACAGCTCTCCAGAAGGCATTTCGAGAGCGGATATTAGCGCGGTTTGGCACGCCGAAGGTGCTCATTACGGACAATGGCACCCAATTCACCAGTCGGGCGTTCAAGGCGTTTCTGGAGGAGCTTAGGGTGCGTCACCAGTTGACAGCGCCATACACGCCTCAAGAGAATCCCACTGAGAGGGCAAATAGAACGGTGAAGACGATGATTGCGCAGTTCGCTGGAGATGACCAGAGATGCTGGGACGACGCATTGCCGGAGTTGACATTGGCGGTCAACAGCAGCGTGTCAGCATCCACTGGGTATTCGGCCGCCTTCATCACACAAGGGCGAGAGCCAAGGCTGCCCAAATCACTATTCGACGCACAAACTATCGGCACAGGCCAGGAGGCACAGAGCCCAGTCGAGAGGGCCAACAAGATGCGGGAAGTGTTTGAAATCGTGCGTCGGAGCCTGGAGAAAGCTGGACAGGATCAGGCGCGACATTACAACCTACGGAGGCGGCAGTGGAAGCCGGCCGTAGGTGACAAGGTGTGGGCAAAGGAACGCCACTTGTCTAATGCCGCCGAGGGATTCGCAGCAAAACTGGCGCCACGCTATGGAGGACCATATATAGTGGCCAGTTTTGTGTCTCCAGTCATCTGCCGGATCAGGTCGGCGGCAGAAAAGCGGACCAGGACGACACATGTGGCGGATCTCAAGCCGTGGAGAGGAGACGCGGGTGAGCCATAAAGCTGTTTTGTTTTTTTTTTTCTTTCCAAAAAAAAAAAAAAGGGAGTGAATACACAGCGAAGTGTATTGCTTCTTACAAAAAAAAAAAAGAAGAAGAAAAAAATAAGACGACAAAATTTTGCTAAAAGTGCATAATTTCGGCTGCGAAATGCATCTGCGATGGGAAAACAACAGTTGCCACAGGGAAAATTACGGTATGTGGATGCACAACAACAATTTGTTTGAACTGCGCGCGCACGACAGCAAGCAGTGTACAGTACTGCACCGAAAAACCTAGCTGTCGGTGCATGCGCAATGCACAATGCATAGATACAACAACACGCAGTGCATTCACGCAGGCCCACATACGGTACATACGCAACAACAATGCGCGCAGCCGAGATTATGTATTATCATGTTTAATCGCACGAAAGCGAAAGCGGAAAAACAACAACAAACCGCACGCATTCCAGGCAAGAGTTTCTGCACGCACACATACACGCATAGGCGAGGGCAAAGGCCTCCGTCGGCTGCTTAGCGTTCGCTAACGCACGAAGATGCTGGGTGTGCGGTATATGCAGACAACAACAAAACACACCGCGATATGCAAAACAGACAACAACAATACATACAGCGACATACAAAACAGCCAACAACAAAACATGCGGCACCATATAATAGATACATAAAACAGCCAACAACAAATATCACTGAAGAGCGGACATTAGAGTGTTCGGCCACCGAAGGGCTGTGGGTGCTGTGAGAGTAGGGAAAACGGTATCAGGGCGATACCGCAGCCTGGAATTCAGCCATAAGGCAGGGAAGGCTAGAGTGGGCTGAACAGAGGACACATAGAGCCCGTTATGCTGCCGCCTACGCAGCGGCGGCGCGGCAGCATAGGCTATAAAAGGGGCATGTGGGCATTGGGCCGGGCCTCTTGTGGATGAGATACCAGAGGGGACCGACGGCGCTCGAGTGCGCCGTCCACATGTCACAAAGTGTTCGAGTGGAGACGGGCGGCATGCAGCCATAAGTTTGGGTTGCCCGGTGGGAGATCGGTTCACTATTGATGCCTGCCACGCGACGAGTCCAATCGGTTGTCCATGCTGGGGCGTCGGCGCATTTGCTGGCCGATCCTCGCGCACTGGCCAGCGGCTTCGCTGGAGCTGTGCGCGAATGAGGAGTGAGCCGCAAAATGCCAGCCGGCGTCTAAGTTCGGCACCATTGACCGTTGCGAACGACATCGATGTGGCCAACTCCCAACAGCAACCCAAGAATTTGTCTGCAGTGCCGCAACGAAGTCCCAGCAGCAACGGAGACACTGCAGCAACCATGAGGGAACGCCTTCGTCGGCAGCGGAGAGAACGACGAGGGATATGGTGAGGCAGATGGCCGCCGCACGAGTGCCAAAGCCACCGGAGACTGCAGAACCAACAGGTGAGTTGTGCAGGAGCGTCCGGCGTGGGCGGAGGCAGCGGCGGCCCATATTGCACGCGGGCATGCAGTCGGAGATGTGGCTGTTTGCTATGAGAGTGTGACTACAGACGCCTGCCACGCGAATGGCTCCACCGGCCATGGATCGCCAGGTGTCGGTAAAGCTTGGCAACCGAATCCTCGCGCACTGGCCAGCGACTCCGCTGGAGCTGTGCGCGAAAGAGGAGTGGCCAACAAGCGCACCGACACCAAAGATCTGACACCGGTGTCCATTTGCGAACGACGTCTGTGGCCCGATCTCATAGCAGCAGTGCATGTATTGACTGCGATGCCCCACCGGAGCATCCCCAAGGGCCCAAGAAGCAACAGGGATCAGCAGAGAGACGTCTCCAGCGGCGAGGGACAGCATACGCCAAATGGGCGAAATGGCCATTGCCGTGCGCATGTGCGACAATGCCACTGGGGGCTGCAAAACCGAAAGGCGAGTTTTGCAGCAGCGCCCAGCGTGGGCATTGGCAGCGGCAGGCCATCAGGTCAAGGGGCATGGAGGAAAAGATGCCCAACCTGGAAAACAATATTTTTATTAAAGTTTAGTAGAGACTTATAAAAATATTAGCCCCATTCACTTACCGGCAGAGTGCAGCATTGCCAGCGGTAAGGGAAAAATACAGCTGTTAACACTAACAGAGCGTTAACAGCAGCGATCAGCGCAAAATGGAGCATCAAGGGATGGAGCGACGCAAAACGGAGCAGCGCAGCGGAGGCGGGCGCCAAGTTCAAACACGATGGTCTCGTGTTTTCCCGAAGGAAGAGGGGAGTGTGAGGAGCAATATGGGTATGCACGTAGTAATGTATATAAACGAATGTATTTGCTGTGCGTTTATATGCATATACGTGCATATACATGTTGCTCCACACAGCGACGCGAATACTGTAGGAGCGACCCTCGCACTGGAAAGGGGGGTCAAAGTCCTTTTAAAGGCGGTCTCTTTCGCTCCTACAGATTCAGCAATGGGTTCGCGTCGCACGCACGACGATCATCGGCGACCGCTAGCCGAAGTGCCGTTCGGGCCGAGTGATAGTAGTGGACACTTTCACTCGTAGGGCGCCAACGGTACTTCGGCCAATGGGAGGCTGCCACGTGATTTGGCGGGAAAGTGGCGTCACCCAGATCACGCCACTTTACCGTTTCAGGGTCAATAACGGCAGAAAAGTCCCGCTCCAGAGCCGAACAGGCCCCGTTACCATACGAAGCAGGGCCTGTGGCTGGGGTATAAAAGGCCACCAGCGGCTCCATACAGAAAGTCGAAAAAATCATAGAAGTCGGAAAAGAAGTCGAAGCACGATACGAGAGTGTGTTGCTGTCGAAAGCTACAAAAGTGAAAGTGTCGAAATTAAGTCAACGCGAGTGGCAAACAGGACTCCCAGGACATCGTGGAACAGCAAGGACATCGTGGGAACAACAAGGACATCCAGTGGGAATCCTTGCAGATCATCAGCGGCGCCGATCAGGACATCGGTGCATATCAGCAACGTAAGCGAGGCCTGCACACCTGGGTGAGTTCGCGTAGCCGTGCGTAAGAGAAGTGCTTGTGAGTGAACGAAGCTAGTGTTGTGCTGTGAGTGAGCGAGATTGTAGGAGGGATCTGCATAGCTGTGCGAACCGCCAGAGTTTACAGATCTGAATCCTGGCGTTTTCTCAAATCCTTGCAGACAACTAGCGTGTTTAGCACAACACTCTCCCAGCCGGAGTGCGTTGAACAAGCGCTCAGTAGGTGTGCGTCGCTAAGCAAACCAGCGAGCCAGCATACATTTGCATAAGTGACGTGTACATTTCATATTTATTTAAGAAAATATACCATTACGCTACAAAACCTAAATCACAAAGTCTAATTAATTATCGCAGGGGCTTCAACAAATAAATTTGTTGGCAACGAATCCACAGTCAGCTGAAACTAGCCCAGCTTAGACTCGGGATAAACCGAAGGTTCGTTACAATTTGAAAGAATAAAATTAAATTTTTATGGAATAAAGTTTCAAAGCTAGTTCTGGGGCTACAAAATAAATATGTATCAAACAAAATGTTTGACGAAGAGGTTAATGAATTAGAATTTGATGTGCAAAATGCAATCAGTGCGTTAGAAGCCAAAAATAGTACCCCAATTCAACCCATAATCCAAGAAAAGATGGATAATCTTCCGGGTCTACCAAAAATTCAAGTCCCAATATTTTTTGGAGATACCAAAGATTGGGATTTATTTGCTGAATTGTTTGGCGACCTTATTGATAGAAGAGAAGATTTAACTCCTTCTATCAAATTCAATTATTTAAAAACCTCATTACGAGGAGGCAAAGAGCATGGCTGCTCATTTGTTAACGGGGTCCGCAGATAATTATACTATCGCTTGGGAATTACTTACCAAGCGATATGAAAATAAAAGGAAAATTTTTCGGAGCAATTGAACCGAATAATGGACCTTTCAAATTTAAATATTGACTCATCCAAAAGTATTAATCATTTTATTGATACAATTAATGAGTCAATACATATAATTAAAAGTAAGGCTCAACTTTCAGAAGAAGTTGATAAAATCTTTGCGCATATAATACTAAGAAAATTTAGTAAAGAGGCACTTCAATTATACGAAAGCCAAATAAAAAAGACAAAAGAAATACAATTACTGACTGACGTAATGGACTTCTTAGATCAGCGACATTGTTCATTATGCGCTTCAAATAAGGAGGAAAAGAAAGTACTTCACTCTGGTTACAATTGTCCTATATGCAAAGTAGTGGGTCATAGTACCACACAATGCACGAAATTTAAGGCAATGGTCCCAAGAGATAGATTAGATGCTGCAAGAAAGATACAGTTATGTTTGAAGTGTTTAAGACATATGAATACTAATAAGTGTACAAGTAACATGAATTGTTACTTTTGTAAGAGGCCTCATCATACAATGTTACATATACATGCAGAAAAAGTTAATACAGTAGTAACAAATGAAGAGGCCTTATTAGCCACAGCGATAATTAAAGTCAAAGGAATAAAGGGACATTATATTGACTTAAGAGCCTTAATAGATAGTGGATCTCAAAAAACAATTATATCTGAGGAGGCCGCACAGTTGCTAAATTTACCCAGAACCAAGAATGAGACAGAAATAAGTGGTATCTCATCAGAAAATACTTGTAGATCGAAACACAAAGTTAAGCTAATAATAAAACCTAGAGCATCCATTTTCGCTGATGATACGGCAATCCTTTGCTCTGGTAAACTGGCAACCGATATCTCAGATTCTCTCCAAGCAGCCTTTAACGTTCTAGTTGCGTACTTTACTAAGTGGAAAATTCTTATAAATCCGGAAAAAACCCAAGCAATATACTTTACAAGAAATAGGAAAAATAATTATATTCCTCTACATCCTATTAATCTAAGCCAAGTAGACATTAACTGGGAGAACAATGTTAAATATCTTGGTGTCTTGTTAGACAAAAAATTAACTTTTTCTGATCACGTCCAATTTATAATTAAAAAAACAAATATATTAATTAAAGTGTTATATCCATTCATAAATAGGAACTCTCGACTTAGTTTAGAAAATAAAATGTACCTATTTAGATCAATTTTTCAGTCCACAATTTTTTACGGGGCTCCGGTTTGGGCTGATATAGCTAAGACTCATATCTGTAAAATCCAAGTCTTGCAAAACAAAATATTAAAAAGAATATTTAATCTCCCGTGGCATTACCCTACTGCGGACTACACTATATTGCCAGAGTCGAACTAGCGTCAGATAGATTGACTAAGTTGCACACAAATTTTGTAACCCGTTGTAGTTATTCATCTTACCTACATTTACAAAACAGTAATGAACCCTTATAAGCAATAAGCAATTAGGCTTAATTTTAATTTTAAGCTTTTAGTCTTTAAGTCAATTTACGAGGTTTTTGTTTATACTTTTCCTTCAAAAATAATGTTTCTAAATGTAATTAAATTTCCTGAACAAATAATATTAACATTTAAGCAGAAAAGGTTTATGGCCTGTACTCTTAACTTTCACATGTAAATCACTCACACTTGTGTAAATACTGATATAAAATAAAGTGTTCCTTATAAATTAAATTAAAAAAATAAAACCTAGAGAGCCAAATAAAGAACAGCTTAGGGTTGAGGCCATCATATTATCAAAGTTAATGAAAGCTCTCCCAGTTAGCAAAGCGAATATAGACATTGCTCAATGGCACAATTTCGCTTTAGCTGATCCGCAATTTTATAAACCAGGTCGTGTAGATATAATAATAGGTGCAGACTTATATCCACACGTACCAAAGGATGGGATAGTAAAAATAGATGGATTACTTGGGCAAAATACAGAATTTGGTTGGATAGTATCAGGTAGTACAAAATCGAAAGGTAAAACAACGGTAGTAGCGATAAGTATTGCAATAGAAGACCTAGATCGGTTCTGGGAGTTAGAAAACGATGAAGAAGAAGATGTCAAAGAGATAGAATTTTGTGAGCAAAATTTTCTGAATACAACAAGAATAGATTCAAGGGGTCGATATGTTGTAACAATTCCGTTTAAGGAGGAAAATGAATTAGGAGAATCAAAGCCACAAGCTATAGCTCGGTTTCTCAGCTTAGAGAAAAGGCTGCAAAAAAATGAAAAATTAAGAACAGACTACACAAATTTCATGAACGAATACTTGCAGTTAGGACATATGATATCTACAAATAAGGAAGGAAAATATTATTTACCACATCAGGCAGTGTTAAGAGATAGTAGTCTGACAACGAAGCTAAGGGTAGTTTTTGACGCATCTGCGAAAACAACAAATAAGAAAAGTCTAAATGACATTATGTGGACAGGACCAAGAGTTCAAAAAGATATATTTGACATTATATTAAAATGGCGACGCTGGGAATATGTAGTATCAGCAGATATAGAAAAAATGTATAGGCAAATAAAAATAGCAGATCAGGACCAGGAATTTCAATATATTGTCTGGAGAGATTCTCCAAGTAAAAAATTAAAAAACTTTAAGCTTACAACAGTTACTTATGGTACTGCATCAGCTCCTTACTTAGCCACTAGAGTTCTTTTAGACATAGCCAATAATTGCGATAATGCAACAATTAAAGAAGTCATTAAAACAGATTTTTATATGGACGATCTTATGACAGGCGCTGAATCCATACAGAACTGTAAAGAAATAGTGGAATGTGTTTCCAGTAAACTAGCAAAAGTAGGATTTAATCTGAGAAAATGGATTTCAAATAAACCTGAAATAATTGAAGAAATAGACAGAAATGAGGAAAACAAGATCTTAAGCATTGAAGAGAATGAGTCAATAAAAACATTAGGGCTACAGTGGGAACCCCTCAAAGATGAATTTAAATTTAGTTTCACTGACAACAATATTAAAACAATAAATAAAAGAACAGTCTTATCAACACTGGCTAAAATATATGATCCCTTAGGGTGGTTATCGCCAGTGACGATAATAGGGAAACTGTTTATGCAAAATCTATGGCTAATTGATAAAAAATGGGATGAAGAGCTATCCAAAGAAGAAAGCAAAGAATGGAAAGTATATCAAGATAATTTGAAACATCTTCAAAACCTAAGAATACCTAGGTGGGTCAAAATACAAAAAGATATTGAAGTACAGTTTCATGGTTTTGCTGATGCTTCTGAAAAAGCCTATGCAGCAGTAGTATATGCCAAAGTAGGTAATTCAGTAATGATATTAGCTAGTAAAAGTAAAGTTAATCCCAAGAAGAATCGGAAAACTATTCCCAAATTAGAACTATGCGCTGCCCATCTTTTAACAAAACTAATTTCTAAAATAACAGAATCGATTAGAATTAATGTTGAAATCTTTGCCTGGAGTGATTCCACTATCACATTAGCTTGGATCCAAAACGGATTGAATAAAAATAAATTCATTAGAAAAAGAACGGATGAGATTAGGAAAATGTCAGAAATTAAATGGAATCATGTAAAATCAGAAGACAATCCAGCAGATATAGCATCCAGAGGAATCAATACTTATAAATTAGTAGAATGCGAAATTTGGTGGAATGGGCCAAAGTGGTTAGCCAAATCAAAGAACAATTGGCCAAAAGAAGAAGAAAATGTAGATGAAGAAAAAATAATTGTTAACACTATGATAGAAAACTCAGAAAGGAATATAATAGGTGAATTGATTAAACGATATTCTTGTATGCAAAAATTACAAAAAGTAGTAGCATTTATTATTAGATTTATTAAAATCATAACCAAACAAGTAAGAAACTCTAGTCGAGACTGCTCGACTACGAGATACCCTGAACCCTTCGAGCAAAGCCATTTCAATAATTTTTAGTGTCATTCTGCTTATACAAACACACACATACACACGCAAACATACATACATAGACACCCATAGGCACGCACGCATTAAGCATGGGCTCAGTGTGGGCTTACTATGGGAACTTAATTGTTTAATAACTTTTTTTGTGGACGTACGTTCTTCATGAAACTTTCAGATTGTGGTTTTATCATTACTATGCGTATATTGCCAAAGCTCAAGTCTCTAGTATTTGAAAAGCCTTTTACAAATGGGGTAGGGGGTGGAATAGGGTGGGGGTGAATAAACAAAAACGAAATTATAGTCATCAATCTACATTTAAAATTTGAACTAGCCTAAAGGTGTAGGAGATATAATTTTATAACTGTTCGATAAGGTTTTTGATCGATAAAAAAATAACGGGATGAGTTATCGATTTTGTGATAAACTCGATATGCGCGGCTATATACGAGCATTTTAAAAAAGTTGAAGTCTCTAGCTTCTATATCTTCGAAATCGACGCTTCAACATACGGACAGACGGACAGGCTAAATCGATTCAGTTTGTCGCCCTGATCAAGAATATATATACTTTTGGGGTCTGCCACGCCTCCTTCTCCTGTTACATACTTTAACAAAACCATTATACCTGATTTCCCATTTTCAATGGGTTCAGGGTATAAAAAACGATACAAAAGCCACAAAAATATATAACAGTAGAAGAATTGAACAACGCTAAAATATTAATTATTAAACAACAACAAGCATGTCAGTTTAAAACAGAAATAGGAAAGCTGTTGGGGAAAAAATATTTACAAAGCAAGAGTAAAATAATTAGTTTGAATCCATTTTTAGATGAAAAGGGAATACTTCGAGTAGGAGGAAGATTAGAGAAAGCTAGTATAGGATTTGACGTAAAGCATCCAATTATTCTTGACAAATGCCATTTAGTTAACTTAATAATTAAAGATGCGCACACTATCACTCTGCACGGAGGTATTAATGTAATGAGAAACTATATTCAAAGGAAATATTGGATAATTGGACTCAGAAACTGTCTAAAGAAATACTTACGTAATTGTATTACATGCACTAGATATAATCATACACCCACACAACAAATAATGGCAAATCTCCCTATGAATAGAATTACAATGTCATACCCATTCCTGAATACGGGAATAGACTATGCAGGGCCTTATTATATGAAATGTTCTAAGTATCGTGGGCAAAAGATGTATAAAGGGTACATAGCATTATTTGTGTGCATGGCAACAAAAGCTATACACTTAGAAGCAGTTAGTGACTTAACGTCAGACGCATTTTTAGCTGCAATGAGAAGATTTATTGCAAGGAGAGGAAAATGCTTAAACATATATTCGGATAACGGTACAAATTTTGTAGGAGCAGCTAAAAAACTAGATAAAGAATTTAAGAAAACAATTCAAGAAAATACAAAAATTTCATCAATGTTAGAAAAAGAACAAATAAAGTGGCATTTTATCCCGGCGGCAAGCCCTCACTTTGGAGGAATTTGGGAAGCGGGAGTAAAGTCAGTAAAATATCATTTGAAAAGAGTAATAGGAGATAGCAATTTAACCTTTGAAGAAATGACAACACTATTATGTCAGATTGAAGCAGTCTTAAACTCCAGACCTCTATATACTACAGGGGATGATATCGATAACATCGAAGTACTAACTCCAGGCCATTTTTTAATAGGTAGACCCACAGTAAGTGAAGTGGAGTCAACCGGAGAAGAAAAAATAGGAAACCTAGATAGATGGAAGCTGATCCAAAAAATGAGGAGAGATTTTTGGAATAAGTGGAAAAATGACTATTTATATACCCTTCAGCAAAGAAATAAATGGAAAAAAGAGATGCCCAATTTAGAAGAAGGGCAAATAGTATTAATAAAGGATGAAAATTGTCACCCGCTAGATGGCCACTAGGGATAATAAAAGAAGTTCACAAAGGTCAAGACAATAAAGTTAGAGTCGTAAAAATTAAATCTCAAGAAGGTTTAGTTACACGACCAATCAATAAAGTATGTCAGCTGGGTAAATTAAAGAATGAAGACTCAGACCTAAGAAGCACAAGACAATCTAGCAGAGGGAAAGGAGGATCAAGGCTAAAAGTACTAATGGCAATGCTAATTTTAGCTCTTTTCTGTCAGGTATCAAGTGCAGAAGTAACTAAAAACGACAAGATAGCAATTTCAAAATTAGGTAACAACTCGGCAATCTATTTAGATCCAATGGGTGAAGTAGAAATAGTAACCTCATCATGGGATCTAATTATTTACTATAACCTAGATTCATATTTTGACATGTTAAAGAAAGGGAGTGAATTAGAAGGGAAAATGAGAGCAGTGTGTACGAAACTACAGAGTTTCGAGGACCAATGTAATATAATACTAAATAACACAAAAAAAGAATAGCAAAACAAACTATTTATACTACAAAGTAAACCGAGAACCAAACGTGCACCTTTCGAATTCATGGGGTCATTATACCATCTGCTATTTGGGATAATGGATGCAGACGATCGAGAACAAATGGAAGAAAACATGGTCAGTTTATTAGACAACCAACATAACATAAAAAAGTTGAGTGAGAAACAGACATCAATAATAGATTCCACAGCAAATATACTCAAAAGAACCACGGAGGAAATCAATATTCATTTCAATGACATGAATATACGTATAGACAATATGACAGAATTGCTAAAAGAATCTTATTATGTGTATAAGGAAGCAATTAATTTCTTTATGATAACAAATCAATTAAATTCCTTAATCGAAGAATGTGACAAGATTCAAACAGGGGTAATAAATATGCTAATTGATATAAATCATAGCAGATTGAGCCCGGTTATATTGAAGCCTTACCAATTTGGGGAAGAAATAGCCAAGATAAAAGAAAGTTTGTCCGAGAATTTAGTCCTACCAGGGAAAAGGACAGGTACGGAGCTAAAAGAAATATATCAATTACTTACAACGAAAGGAACCTTTATAGACAACAAAATAATAGTTAACGCTAAGATTCCGCTATTCAGCAGATATCCATCTCATTTATATAAGGTTATCCCAATACCAGTCTACAATGACGACCAAATGATAATGGTACACCAAAGAACAGAATATTTAGTGTATAACTTCGAAATCGATTCTTACCACTTAATGGCTGAAGCCACATTAAACAAATGCAAAAAATGGCAACCAAACAAGCTCATATGTGAAGGTAACTGGCCCTGGGATAATGCCAACGATAACAGCTGCGAAATATCACCATTTAAGCCAAACCGACCGGCGAACTGTATTTATCAAACAGTAGTTCATTCAAAAACATACTGGGTTGAATTGGAAGGTAAAAGTAGGTGGTTATTTAAAGTACCTATTAATGAAAAGCTAAGCGTACGATGCAAGGGAGCATGAACTAATAGAATAGAATTACCAGAACAGGGTGTATTAAAAATGAAATCAGACTGCACCGCTCGATCAGGAGATAAGACAATAATAGATCATAATAATTATATTCACACTGAAAGACACGAACAAATCGCACCCTCATACGTAGGAAAGATAGTTGACGTTCCAAAAATAGTTTGGAACCCATTAGAACTATCAAGAATAAACCATACTAAAGAAATTGAGCATTTGCAAATAGCAATACAGCAAATGAAGGAGAGCCATATAGAATTAAAAGGACTTCATTTTCATCACATATCAGGTCATGCTTCTATGCTAATAAGTATTTTAATTGCATTAATATTAATTATATATACAATAAGAAAATGTAATGTAAGGAGGCGATTAAAAGCTATAACATTTCCTGGTCCCATATAATTTGAAACATAAAAAATATATGTATTCGATAACCTGCGCGTTATCAAACTAATATTAAAATTTAAAAAATAATAATAAAACAAATATATTTTTGGCCCCTCTGGCAGAATGTTGAAAACATGTCAACACTGGATGACCTGCGAGTCATCGAACAAAAAATTAAAATTTTTACAGCCACAACATTTTTGGGCCCTGGCAGAATGTTCAAGCATGAACATACATAATAATAACAAGTAAGAAAGCTCTAGTCGAGACTGCTCGACTACGAGATACCCTGAACCCTCCGAGCAACAGCCATTTCAATAATTTTTAGTGTCATTCAGCTTAAACAAACACACACACACACGCAAACATATACATAGACACCCATAGGCACGCACGCATTAACAGGCATGGGCTGCAGTGTGGGCTTACTATGGGAACTTAATTGTTCAATAACTTTTTTTGTGGACGTACGTTCTTCATGAAACTTTCAGAATGTTGTTTTATCATTACTATGCGTATATTTGCCAAAGTTCAAGTCTCTAGTATTTGAAATACGCCTTTTACAGAGATGAGGGTAAGGGGGTGGATATAGGGGTGGGGGGTAAATTATAACAAAAACCGAAATTCTATCACGTGCAGTCGAGTCTACATTTAAAATTTGGAGACTTTAGCTCTAAAGGTGTAGGAGATATAATTTTATAACTGGTTTTCGATAAGGTTTTTGATCGATAAAAAAATAACGGGATGAGTTATCGATTTTTAGTGATAAACTCGATATGCGCGCGCTATATACGAGCATTTTAAAAAAAAGTTGAAGTCTCTAGCTTCTATATCTTCAGAAATCGACGCGTTCATACATACGGACAGACGGACAGACGGACATGGCTAAATCGATTCAGTTTGTCGCCCTGATCAAGAATATATATACTTTGTGGGGTCTGCCACGCCTCCTTCTCCCTGTTACATACTTTTAACAAAACCATTATACCCTGATTTCCCATTTTCAATGGGTTCAGGGTATAAAAATAGAAACAATACTCGATAACCTGTGCGTTATCCGACACAAACTAATAAATATGTCATCCCTTAGTTGCAGCGACCAATGCAGCGACAAATATGTAAATGTAACGTGAGCCTGGGCCCAGCGATAAAAAAAGGGACACTTGAGTAAACATCTGTGCACTTGTTTGTATGAGAAAATGCACCTTTCCAGTGACTGGAAGTAATTTTAAGAGTCTCTGTTAGGTATATAAGAACTAGGATTTTAAGCAATAAACAGTTCAGTTACAATTTTGAATTCGGCAAATGTGGAGTTGTTTTTATTTAACGCTCTAACACGAGCAAACTGACGTTTGCAACGTAGAAGATAATTCTCATAGCAGCTGATATTTAAAAGATTGAAGTTTGACTTTGCAATGGAGTATTTGGACCAGTCAACACTTGAACCAGATTTTTTATAATTTTTAAAACATTTAGTTTTAATATTTCTCAAGTTCAAACGAGTTTTGGTAAACCAAGGTGGCTTATGTGAAACTGGCGAAATACGGCATAGAGGGACAAACATCCAGAATAGAGTTTAAGGTAGAATAAAAAAACGATGCTGCCAAGTTAATATCAACCGACTCATATAGAATAGACCAGTCTGTTGAATTAATTTATTTATTAAGCAAAAGAAAATTGCATTTACGATAACAGCGACTAAGATAAGAAGGCATTGGGGTATTAGTGGGAGGATTATTAACAGTTAATGAAACTTCTAAAGTGGGATGATGTATATCCTCAGGTAAGCAAAAAGGAGTTGATCCCGCGACATTAATGAGTGAATCATGATTAACAAACACAGGATCAAGAGTGCGATTAAGTGTAAAGTATCGATCTTGTGTATAAATGCAGCGGGCGTTAACTTCAATCTTCGAATTTCAGGCCCCTCGTTGGGCGCCATAAAATCTATGCAATTATGTTCGTACTCGTGTATCAAGGCGATCTTCGTGCATTTGAATGTTTACATATAATATATACATACATACATATATACACATATATCTATTTACATACATGTATACATACATACATACATACATACATACATACATACATACATACATACATACATACATACATACATAGATACATACATACATACATACATATATACACAAGACGTGGATCGGGTAATGGCGGGCGGGATCCTCTGGTTCCCTTAGCTCTGTCGGCGGTGGGGGTGGGTCTTGCCAAACCGTCACCAATACACACAAACTTTAAAATTTTTAGGATTCCTATGCAACACAAACATTCGGACAACAAGAAAAAACGAAACAAACACGGACATTCATAAAGACGCGGAAGCCGAGGTGGTGTTGGTTTCTCGCTGTCTTTACCCAAACCCAACCATGATCTTCAGCTTTAAGTTTATGAAGATCCCCAAATAAAAATTGCCTCGACTTTCTCTCTCTTCTATGCCAACGCTATACTCCTAGCCTACCATATTAATCCATCAAGGAAACTCAAGAAAATTCCAAAAGATACATTTATTCTCTAAATTAACTCTAAGTAGTCTATTACATTTTCATTTATTCTTAATTACTGTCGCTTCATGTTTTGTTTTCTTTTACGTGTTTACTTGTATTTATATATATTTATGTGCATGTGTATGGTATTTAGTTTGCATGTATTAAAAAATGAAAAAAAAACTACATAATATGGAAAAAAATATAAGTGAATAAAAAGGTTAACAATACAGTAATAACATAATAATATAATAATATAGTATGTAATGGTCACAAGCTAAAAAAATAAAGGGTAAATAAAAATAACGACAGAAATATTTTTCAAAAAGTACGCGCGCTTGCAAAAGCTTTGGAAAAGGTACACCGAACCTTTTCAGAGCTGCATTGAGAGCTTTCGGTGGGTTCCGAATAGTTGTCGCGCACGCGCAACAGCTGATCTTGTCGCGCTGTGCGAATTCTGTAGCGACAAGTATTAGTGCAGCCAACTTTAGGGGCAATAAAACCTTAAAGCTTTTATCTATCCCAAAGCTATATAAGCAGAAAAGGGTGAAAAATTTAACCCTTTTTCAAGAATTCCACGTTGTAACTTTACAAAAAGTCCATATACATAATACATATACATATATGGTGAGGAACTCTTGCGCGCAATAATTAATAAAGGTACGAAGATTGGTATATTGTGGCATATTAGCTAAATAAAGTCCATTTTCTCTAGCGCAGTAACAAATTTTTCTTGGCGCCCGTGTCAAATTTGGGCACAGCAATATAGAAAAGCCTGCCCTAGACACGGGCTCTGTTTTAATATTTTTGGCCCCATCAAGATCGATCGGAGCAACTTTATCCAAAGGCGGAGGAACCACAACAACAGGCGGGGGAAAAACAAAATTGAATAGTGGCCCATCAATTGAATAGTGGCATAGTGACAAAAAACACATATAAAACCCTTTAACCTTCAAAACTCTAAGTAGGCCGCGACAATCTAAAAGTGAAAAAAAAAACACACACACATCCAAGAACAAAAACTCTAAACTACTGTTCTATAATAATTAAATCAAAGAAAATGGAAAAAACGAACAAAAGCCACAACTCAAATACATATGTGACGTACACTGTAAAAATTTTGTTACTAGCAACTAAATTAGTTCATCAAATTAAAACAAGTTGTAAGGTAGTAATTTTTACAGCTGGGGTAGACACAGTCTACCCAGGGTACTCTCACAAGAAATTTATTTAATTTTGAAATAGTGAGACACCAGGGGGGGGGGGAATATCTAACGTTATTGGCCGGGAAACGGGAGAGGGGGGGGGAAATCTGATACGGGGACCACCACTCACGTGTACCACCTCCTTTTTCTTTCCTCGTCTCTGGGTCTTCTCTTTCCCTCGCTGCCGTCGAACTCTGCTCTGGCTGCCGTTTAGTCCAATAAAAATCTTCGATTCACGTTTTCTTTCAAATTTCTTTAATCTTCTTCGCGCTTTTACAATTCACCACGCACTTAAAAATTAACTCTTTAGAAAAACAACTTAAATCCGACTTTTTACTCCTTGATCACTTTTCAACTAAAACCGACTCGCCAACGACTTGGCAACGACTCCTCTTGAAACCGACTCTCCCACGACTATCCCAAGACTACTGAATTCGTCTATCCCTTGCGCTCGCCCAAAGCGCTCAGCGTCGGCGACGCAACTCTCCGCTCACAACTCTCCACGCAGGGTTGCGCCGCCGATCGCCGATAAATCAGCGCTTTGGGCGGCATTTTCAAATATGAATTCAAATCTTAAAAATATACCAAACTGATCTTTACTTAATCCCTAACTACTACGGCTAAATCTTACCATCTACAAAACTAACCCTAATTAAACCTACTTAATTTACTAGCTTAACTCTAAATCTTAATGGCTACAAAATAAACTAAATCCTTCATCAAACTAAATATTCAAATAAACTAAGTGTTCCAAATTTGTAAATAAACATAAAACATTTTCTTCATATCAAAACCTCGTGAGGCGGTGATTAGGGAGCCGCCTCACACCCCCCCCCTTACTTAATTAAGGAGACGAACACGGCTCCTTAGGCCGCCACCGTGACATTATAGACTCCGGCGTCCGACGTCACCTTGAACCGTGTGCGGCGATGTCGGCGACTGCAAAACTCCGCTTCTCTCCTCTCCTGTTTCCTCTCTTAGCATCGTCTCCCCGGTCTCCTCCTCCTCAGTGTAGAAAGGCTTAAGCTGGGAAAGGTTGGCCACCCTCTTCCTTCGTTCGCCCGCTCGAGCGAGTCGCACCACGTTGGGGGAGATAAAGTGGACGACCCTGTAGGGGCCCTCGAACTTGGGCGCCAATTTCGCCGCGAAGCCCTCCGCTGCGCTGGACAGCTGGTGCTGCCGCAGCAGAACCATCGACCCTAGCGCGGGTCTCCACTCTCGTCGGCGCAGATTGTAATACCTGCCTTGGTCCTTTGATGCCTTTTGCAAATTATTACGGGCTACTTCGAAGATTTCTTTCATCATCTCTTTCCTTGCTCCTAAGTCGATTTCCCTTGTTACCGACCCGGGAGTGACCTCGTCGTAAAGTGTAGACGGGAGGCGAGGCTCCCTACCCATCATCAGGAACGCAGGCGTGAATCCAGTAGAATCCGCGACACTAGAGTTGATCGCTAACGATATCTCTGGCAGTAGTACATCCCACGAACTCTGATGTCCCTCGATGTACTGGGCGATCATCGTTTTTACGGTGCGATTGGTCCTCTCAGTCGGGTTTTCTTGCGGGGAGTACGGGGCAGTGAACTGTAGCCGTACCCCCAGAGACTCCATGTATGACCGAAATCCCTTACTTGCAAACTGCGCGCCGTTGTCACAGACGAACGCCTTGGGGACTCCGAATCGAGCCAAAATGCACTCCCTAAAAGCCGCTTGCAGCAACGCCGTGGTTGCCCTCTTCAACGGCACCAGTTCCACCCATTTGGCGAACGCATCATGGAACACAAGCAACATGGTGTTCCCGCGCTTCGATCGAGGCATGGGGCCTACGAAGTCCGCGCACAGAATCGACATGGGTTCCGCTACTTGCCTGGTTAGCATCTGACCCGCCGGTTTGCGCTGCTCGCTCTTAAACTTTTGGCACTCCTCGCATCGCTTCACATATAGAGCCGCTTCCCGGAACATCCCCGGCCAGTAGTATCTTTGCGCCAACCTCATAACCGTCTTCCTCACGCCTTGATGCCCCGCTGTGGGAGCGTCATGACATTCTTGCAGCACTCTTTTCCGCTGGTGAATTGGGACGCACAATTTCCAGGGAATGTAGTCTTCGTCGTCCACCCGGTGGCCAAGATTACGGTACAGCTGCCCGTTTTCCTCAACGTAATCTTTGAACTTCTCTGGATCCTCCTTGATCCTCCCACGCATCCTCGCTATCCATTTGCAAGGGGGATTGGCCTCCATCATTCGCTGGCAGCTTTCCACAGGTTGTCGAGAGAGTGCGTCGGCCACAACATTCAGCTTCCCTCGTCGATAGCGGACGTCGAATTGAAACTGCTGCAGCTCCAATGCCCACCTCGCGATCCTCCCCGTGGGGCTCTCTATCGAATTAAGCCACTTCAACGCCAAGTGATCTGTAACTACCTCAAATCGATAGCCCTCGAGGTAGCACCGCATTTTCCTAATCGCCCAGACAATCGCGAGGCACTCCTTTTCTGTAGCTGAATAGTTGAGCTCAGCTTTCAACATCTTCCGGCTAGCGTATGCAATCACCTTCTCCTCGCCTTCGACCTCTTGCGTGAGCACTGCACCCAATCCGTAATCACTGGCATCCGTCTGTAGTACGAATTTCGCCGAAAAATCGGGACACGCCAACACCGGCGCGGTCGTAAGACTCTCCTTCAACTGCTTCAACGATTCCTCTTGCTCGTCGTTCCATTCCCATTTGTTGCCCTTCTTAAGGAGTCTCGTCATTGGTTCTACCATCGATGCAAAGTTCGGCACGAATCGCCTGTACCACGATGCCATTCCCAATCACTGCCGCAATTCCTTGAGAGTCGATGGCGTCGGGAAGCGGTGGATCGCCTCGACCTTTGCGGGATCCGTACGTATCCCTTCTTCACTGATGACATGCCCGAGATAGACCAACCTTTTCCTGAAGAAGCTGCATTTCTCGCGATTTACTCGAAGATTGGCTTTCCTCAATCGGCGGAAAACCTCCCTCAAGTTCTCTAGATGCTGCGCTTTCGTGGCGCCAATCACCACAATGTCGTCTAAGTACGCAAAAGCATGCGGCTCCATGTCCGGTCCTATCACTGTGTCCAACGCCCTCTGGAACGTAGCGCCTGCTGAATGCAAGCCAAATGGCATCACTCGCCATTGGAATAATCCTCTCCCCGGGACCGTGAACGCCGTGCATTCTCTACTATCTGCTGCCATGGGGATCTGCCAATATCCACTCTTCAAATCCAGGGTGGATATGTATCGTGCGTGTCGCAGCCGCTCGAGAATGTGATTGATACGTGGAACTGGGTAGGCGTCTGGGATTGAGTGTGCATTCAGCTGCCTGTAGTCCACACACATACGCCAATCTCCGGTCTTCTTCTTTACCAGAACGATAGGGGCGCTATGCGGACTCCGCGACGGCTCGATGGCTCCAACTCTAATCAATTCGTCTACCTGTTCGTCAATTACTTTCCTCATAGCCGGATTCTTGGGATAATATCTTTGCTTAAGAGGCTTATTATCCCGCATCCTTATGCTATGCTCGGCGATGTTTGACACTCCCTCCAGTCCCTCGAAAAGCGCCAGCTCTGCTTCTAGGAACTCCTTCAGCTCGTCTTCCAGGTCTTCCGGCCACCCTGTGTCGTCGGGGGAAGACTCTGCATTCTCCTCATCCTCTTCTTGGTCCGTCGGGCTCTGCGGTGACCGACTACTCCGAATTTCGTCTACATCCTCCGCCTCCAACCCCACCAACCTAACTTCTGGGGGATGCTCCACTGGCTCGTCCTCCAGATCCTTTGCCCTCGCCAGCCGAGGACCCCTCCCGAGTTCTCTTTTCGGGATCGTGCGACATTTCTTGATTGGCTGATCAGGTGGTCCGTCGCCCTGCGACGTGCCCTGCCCATCGATCAGCAATCCTCCGTCCGCCGACGCCGCGCCCCCTCTCTGCGTCGAGGAGCAACGCGGTGTCTCGGGGCCTCTCTCCCTTTCCTCCTCGCGAATACTTGATCGAGCAAGCGATTGCGGCCCTCCAGGCTGATCGCTCTCTTTCGATTCATGTGGCCCGCTTCTCAGGGACGTCTCTTCGTTCGGCTTCTCCTTCATTCTCATGGTGAGCGCTGCATTACCACAACACATTGTGGTGTCCATAGCGCACAAGAAATCCATCCCCAGGATAAGGTGGTCCAGCATCGCCGGCATGACGAGCAATGTCATCCTTGCAGCCTTTCCCGCGAGACTCACCTCCACACTTATCCTCTTCGTTATCTCCAGCGTAGACCCATCAGCCAATCTAATCCGTGACTGCATCTCCTGGATCTCGCCTCGGATCGCCTGCCTGCGCACACAGTCTTCGCTTATGCAACTGCGTGTGGCTCCAGTGTCGATTGTGGCCGTCATCGCTCGACCCCCAATCACCACCGCCGCGACGACCCTTCCCTCTTCCACCGAAAGTGGATTCTTCGCCTCATCTTTGCTGTCTAAGCGGCGCCGCCCCGCTCCAGCGGGGGGCGCCCCATTCCGTTTCCCGCGTCGTCGCGCTCGCAGCATTCCCGCGTGCTTTTCCCCTTCCTTCCGCATCGCTGGCAGGACGGTGCGTGCCCGCTTTGACATTCGCGTGCGAAATGACCTACTTGCCCACACCGATAGCAAGTTCGTCGTGTCGCCGTTCCAGACTCGCCCTCCTGCACCATCATACGGTGAACAGCCTCTTGGGATGCCGCCGTGGACGTCATCGCTGCTCCTGCTGCTTGGCCTCTGACTTGGGATCCCGGTGCCTGTGTGCGGAAAGGGTTGTTTGGTCGATTTCCCGCCGACCTCGACCATGCTGTCTTCGTTTTATCTGCCACAGCCTCTCTGCCTTGTTCCCTCCTCTGCCCTTGGACATTCTCATACTCGGCCGCCATCTGCGTGAGTTGCGTCAGCGTGGCAAAGTCATGACGCCTCACGTACAACCGATAGTCCGGGGCAGCGTTCTCATATGCTCGATACAGTTCCTGTGCCGCGCTGTATCGTGCCTGCCGCATCAACAACCTAAGCTCGATTAGGTAGTCCTTGAAACTTTCTCCTTCTCTCTGATGACGCGACCTTATTTGATCCTCCAGGCGTTCGAAGTACTGCGGGGGGAGGAAGAAATCCAAGAATTCCCTCCTGAAATCGACCCACGACGAATCCCTCAAACCGCTGGTCAGGAACCACTTCGCCGCCTTATCCGCGAATACCTCGCTCATCGCTCGTGGCATTTGATCCAATCCAATGCCGTACGTGATCGCTCTCTCTTCCACGATTTCCACGAAGCCCAACGGGTCCGTTCGGCCATCGTACCGCATGCCCCATTTACGAACTTGTTCGGCAACTCCCCAGGGCGGGGACCTCTCTAATGGGATCGCGGGCGTGGGAACTCGCCGGCCAGTCTTCGGAATCGTCGCTAACGCCTCGTCTTCTTCCTTCTGCTCTTCACGCCGTCGCGCCGCCGCACCATTCGCCATGGGCACCCTCAGTCTCAGGGACTCTGCTTGGACGGGACCTTGTTCTTGCACTTTTCGTAAATCCGGCTCCGATTTCTGATAAGCTCGGCTGCCCATGCTTGGCGCGTTGCCTCCCGGAGCGGACTCGGACACCTTCGTGAAACGCCTCTCAATGTCGGCCAGTCTCGCTTTGGCCTCTGCCGAATAGTTGCTGCTCTGTATGAACGAAGAGAGCCTTTTCCTTAGATCCTCTACTCGGCCTTCAGCATCCAGGCCGAACTCTCGCGCTATCGCGATCAACTCTTCCTTGCACCTCTGGTAGATCCAGCCGACGCTCAATCCTGGGTTGTGATATTCGGCGTCCTCCATCTCGAATGTGTTTATTTATATATATATAAATCTCTCTTTTTTTTTTTTTTTTTTTTTTTTTCTCTTAAATCCTCTTATATATATATACAATTTTGTTAACTTTTACCATCTTAATCTATCTTGTTTTACTTCTTCTTTTCTTTATTTCCCTTAATCTGTTTGTTTTATTTTTCTTTTCTTTATTTCTCTTCTTAATCTATTTTATTTTATTTTGTTTTCTTTACTTTTATTTTATTTTATATATATATATATATATATATATATATTTTTTTTTTTTTTTTTTTTTTTTTTTTTTTTTTTTTTTTTTGTGACTTATCTCATACAATTTCGCTTACATTTACTATCTTATTCCATTTCATTCCATTTATTTCGTTTCCTCTTACCATTTTCTTCTTTTTTTTTTTTTTTTTTTGTTTCGTTATTCTCTCTCGTTTCTCTTCATTTCTTCATACTCTATTCACCTTTATTATTAATTAATTTCTCTTCGTTTACCCTTAACCCATTTCGTTTCTTTTCGCTCTCTCTTTATACGCTTTTAATTGTACTTCGGTTCACTCCTGTTTCATTTCACCTTCATCTCACTTTCGCTTTTCTTGACCAATCCCTTTTGACGCTTTTATTCAGTTTCCTTCTCTACTCTACTCCGTCTTCGCTATCGGATCTTATCTCCTTTTGCTTTCTCCTCGTTTTATCCCTCTTCTCACTTCTTGCATTCCTCTCACCTTGCTCTGCTTTATTCCCATTCGCTCCGCCCTTTCATTTATTTTTACTTCATTTTATTTTGATTTATTTTGATTTATTTTATTTAATTTTATTTTATTTTGCTTTACTTTACTTTGCTTTACTTCACTTTACTTTACTTTGCTTTACTTTGCTTTACTTTACTTTACTTTACTTTACTTTACTTTACTTTACTTTACATTACTTTACATTACTTTACTTTACTTTACTTTACTTTACTTTACTTTACTTTACTTTACTTTACTTTACTTTACTTTACTTTACTTCACTTTACTTTTTTTTTTTTTTGGTTTTATTTTGTTTTATTTTGTTTTATTTTATTATATTTTGTTTTATTATATTTTATATTTTGTTTTATTATATTTTATTTTGTTATATTTTATTTTATTATATTTTGTTTTATTATATTTTATTTTATTATATTTTGTTTTATTATATTTTATTTTGTTATATTTTATTTTATTATATTTTGTTTTATTATATTTTATTTTGTTATATTTTATTTTGTTATATTTTATTTTGTTATATTTTATTTTGTTATATTTTATTTTATTATATTTTATTTTGTTATATTTTATTTTGTTATATTTTATTTTATTGTATTTTATTTTGTTATATTTTATTTTGTTATATTTTATTTTGTTATATTTTATTTTGTTATATTTTATTTTATTTTATTGGGTCGGATATGCCCTAGGTAGGGTATCGCGAAATCATGCAAGGGGTACATAAACTATAGTAGTCGAGCTGCACAGTGGGCCTCAGGCCGCCAAAACCGGACAAATCTCAGCGAAACGCATTTTCGTACCAACACGTCGGATGTACCCTATGCAGAGTGCAGCGAGACCATGTAACGGACAAGTAGCCAAAATTGACCCTCACTCTCTTTCTCTCGCTCGTCTATGCGCTCTCATATGCTTATATGCACATAGCGAATAATGGGAGAAACAAAACGCGCATAAATGTGTGCGCGCTCTAACCTGCATACATGTATATATGCTTGCATATGATCACCGACATACCTACAAACAGACATACATATATGCAAATGCGTATACTCATACATACATATATTAGCGAAAAGGCATGCACAAAATCAATGCGCCAAAACTCGAATTAGACGCGCAATTTGTCTTTTGCCGTTACCGATATACCCCACTTTTCTTCTCTCACTCGCAAGGTATACTCGACTTGCCATTTAGAGAAGATATTCAAACGTCAAAATAGGCCACTACTCGAACACATCACAATATTCTCGTTTCCTCACTTGTATGTACATACCCATATACCATTATATTCCTTTACACACGTACGCTTACATGCACCACATATATGTATTCATTCCAATATACACCCCCATATATGCGCACATTTAAGCACCAACGTTCACTCATGCAATTATACATATATATCTATATATCTAATTACCACCAAAACCAAACATTGAAGCAATGAGGAAATACAGGCAACCAAACGGATATACCGCACAGCGACCGCGCCGTCCAGGGTATAAAGATTCAAAAGCGACGAGAGAAGAAAACCAACGGTAAAACAATTGTGGCGCCGAAAAGTACAGCGCGCGCCAAAATCGTTAAACGCATATGCACATATATATATGTACACTTACAATTTTTTTTTTTTTTTTTTTTTTTTTTTTTTTTTCTCGATCAAAATTTTTAAGGTTTTATATATCAAAATATAGCACTTTTATATATTTATTATAATTTCCGCCGTTTCCCCTCGGCCACTTGTAAGGTAGTCAATTTATATACGCCCATATGAAAATGCGCACGTATAAATGTACATACATACATATATACGTACGCGATCACTATTTTCACGCACTCTATTCTCCTCTTTTCGCTAATCCGCTAATCCGCTATTCCGCCGATACATACTTACACGCCGGCCGTTACAACGGTGCCGGCTAACCCACGCTATAATTTCGGCGCGCTTTCGGTACAGCACGCGCCAAAAAATTAGAATTTGCGAACTCCAGAATGTTCGCGATTTCACGACTAGGCTTATATAGTATGTTAAAATTTCGCAATTTTCGCTCGCTAATTGCCGACCATAAGATGCACCGCGCACCGCCCTGTGTCCCTGCTCGGGCGCCACTTGTAAGGTAGTAATTTTTACAGCTGGGGTAGACACAGTCTACCCAGGGTACTCTCACAAGAAATTTATTTAATTTTGAAATAGTGAGACACCAGGGGGGGGGGGGAATATCTAACGTTATTGGCCGGGAAACGGGAGAGGGGGGGAAATCTGATACGGGGACCACCACTCACGTGTACCACCTCCTTTTTCTTTCCTCGTCTCTGGGTCTTCTCTTTCCCTCGCTGCCGTCGAACTCTGCTCTGGCTGCCGTTTAGTCCAATAAAAATCTTCGATTCACGTTTTCTTTCAAATTTCTTTAATCTTCTTCGCGCTTTTACAATTCACCACGCACTTAAAAATTAACTCTTTAGAAAAACAACTTAAATCCGACTTTTTACTCCTTGATCACTTTTCAACTAAAACCGACTCGCCAACGACTTGGCAACGACTCCTCTTGAAACCGACTCTCCCACGACTATCCCAAGACTACTGAATTCGTCTATCCCTTGCGCTCGCCCAAAGCGCTCAGCGTCGGCGACGCAACTCTCCGCTCACAACTCTCCACGCAGGGTTGCGCCGCCGATCGCCGATAAATCAGCGCTTTGGGCGGCATTTTCAAATATGAATTCAAATCTTAAAAATATACCAAACTGATCTTTACTTAATCCCTAACTACTACGGCTAAATCTTACCATCTACAAAACTAATCTAATTAAACCTACTTAATTTACTAGCTTAACTCTAAATCTTAATGGCTACAAAATAAACTAAATCCTTCATCAAACTAAATATTCAAATAAACTAAGTGTTCCAAATTTGTAAATAAACATAAAACATTTTCTTCATATCAAAACCTCGTGAGGCGGTGATTAGGGAGCCGCCTCACAAAGTAAGAAAGCTCTAGTCGAGACTGCTCGACTACGAGATACCCTGAACCCTCCGAGCAACAGCCATTTCAATAATTTTTAGTGTCATTCAGCTTAAACAAACACACACACACACGCAAACATATACATAGACACCCATAGGCACGCACGCATTAACAGGCATGGGCTGCAGTGTGGGCTTACTATGGGAACTTAATTGTTCAATAACTTTTTTTGTGGACGTACGTTCTTCATGAAACTTTCAGAATGGGGTTTTATCATTACTATGCGTATATTTGCCAAAGCTCAAGTCTCTAGTATTTGAAATACGCCTTTTACAGAGATGAGGGTAAGGGGGTGGATATAGGGGTGGGGGGTGAATTATAACAAAAACCGAAATTCTATCACGTGCAGTCGAGTCTACATTTAAAATTTGGAGACTTTAGCTCTAAAGGTGTAGGAGATATAATTTTATAACTGGTTTTCGATAAGGTTTTTGATCGATAAAAAAAGAACGGGATGAGTTATCGATTTTTAGTGATAAACTCGATATGCGCGCGCTATATACGAGCATTTTAAAAAAAAGTTGAAGTCTCTAGCTTCTATATCTTCAGAAATCGACGCGTTCATACATACGGACAGACGGACAGACGGACATGGCTAAATCGATTCAGTTTGTCGCCCTGATCAAGAATATATATACTTTGTGGGGTCTGCCACGCCTCCTTCTCCCTGTTACATACTTTTAACAAAACCATTATACCCTGATTTCCCATTTTCAATGGGTTCAGGGTATAAAAAGAACGAAATGTAAAATTAAAACCCACCACTTAAAACTAGCAGGAAAATAGAAAAGTAAAAAAAAAAAAAGAATCCGAGGACATAAAAAAAGAAAAAAATCAATAAAATAATAATGAAATAAAAAAATTTGTCATATATATGCATATATATATAGATACATATATGCACATATAAAAGTATAAAAATACCAAAAACAGAAAAATATGAAGTAAAAGAAATAATAAAAGAAATCCTATATATATGTAGCACCAAAATAAAAGAAAAAAAAAAAACACAATTTTTAGAAAAGAAAATAGAACAAGAAAGAAAAAATAATAATAATTTGAATAGATACAATGGAGGACAAAAGTATTTTGACAACGCATTGCAAAAACTTAAACCGCTTGTTTCTTCATGCTGAGAAAGGTAACGGTACCCATTATATTTTTGAGAGAGAGCAAACATAATAGGCTTTAAGTGACCAAAATATTGCAGTGATATCACACGTCATTATTTTTCTATAATTATTTGCATGGCAGACTATCGTTTTTTGGCTGGACAAAAGTATTTTGACATTCCTTTTCATATTCATTTTCAGTAATTCGCTTGAGATACAAAATACGTATTTTATTTTTTTTTAGTTATTTTTCGAGCCCTCTTTAATAATAGCCTTTATTTGATCATATTTTTTGATAAATTATTGGCAATCCACGTGATTAAGTGAAATCTTTAAAAAATCAATCGGTCACGCAGAATAATGCAGGTATTTCTGTGGAATACCTTACAATCTTATAAAATCTATTTCTATGAGCAATTTACTACTATATTAACAAAAAGTAGAAAACTGATTCACTCAAAAAAAAAAAAAAAAACCCAGATCGCGAAGATCATTCACAAAAAACTGTAGAAGACCGCATAATATTGATAACATTTAAAGAAAATGTGCGGATTTTCCTAAAAGTCATGTCGATTAAACTCAAAAATAATCATAAATTATCAATAAGTAGAAAAACTATCCCAAGTCGGCGAAAGAAGGACAATTTTTTCTACGTTATAGACCTTTCAATACCCTTGCTATCACTATAAAATAAACCAGAAAGGTAACGATTTGCTGAATCCTTCATAGGCAAGCCGCAATTATTCTGGGGACAAGTATTATGGATTGACGATGGTTCCTTTGAGTATCATGGATAAAAAAAGCGATTTACAGAAGGTTGCCAAAGAATATTCGCAAAGAAAAAAGGCCTGTGTACGAACGGGTGTCACATAGTGAAGAATCGGTAGTGCTCTGAGGTTTCGTGTGTGTCGGTAGCCTCATCAATTTGATATTTATTAATAGGACAATGATGAAGGACAATTATTTAAGTGTCCTGAATGACCACGCAACGAGTTCCTGTCACAGGTTCATTGGAAAATCATTTACACTGCAGCAGGACAACGCTTCATGCCACAAGGCCCATATTAGAACTGAATTTTCGAGGGATATTGAAGTCAATACATTAGATTGGCCACCTCAGACCCCTGATCACAATATTATAGAGAATGTGTGGCCTTATTCAAAAGTAAAACGTAACTCAAACTTATCAAGAACGCCCAAGGAGACTGATAATAACTGAGGTTTGAGGACTTTGGCAGGATGTTTCATTAAAAAAATTATAAAATTAGGTTAGATCGCTTACAGAAGGTCCTTGATGTTAGAAGTGGGCTTATTATACCCTGAACCCATTGAAAATGGGAAATCAGGGTATAATGGTTTTGTTAAAAGTATGTAACAGGGAGAAGGAGGCGTGGCAGACCCCACAAAGTATATATATTCCTGATCAGGGCGACAAACTGAATCGATTTAGCCATGTCCGTCTGTCCGTCCGTCCGTCTGTCCGTCTGTCCGTATGTATGAACGCGTCGATTTCTGAAGATATAGAAGCTAGAGACTTCAACTTTTTTTAAAATGCTCGTATATAGCACGCGGATATCGAGTTTATCACTAAAAATCGATAACTCATCCCGTTATTTTTTTATCGATCAAAAACCTTATCGAAAACCAGTTATAAAATTATATCTCCTACACCTTTAGAGCTTAAGTCTCCAAATTTTAAATGTAGACTCGACTGCACGTGATAGAATTTCGATTTTTGTTATAATTCACCCCCCACCCCTATATCCACCCCCTTACCCTCATCTCTGTAAAAGGCGTATTTCAAATACTAGAGACTTGAGCTTTGGCAAATATACGCATAGTAATGATAAAACCACATTCTGAAAGTTTCATGAAGAACGTACGTCCACAAAAAAAGTTATTGAACAATTAAGTTCCCATAGTAAGCCCACACTGCAGCCCATGCCTGTTAATGCGTGCGTGCCTATGGGTGTCTATGTATATGTTTGCGTGTGTGTGTGTGTTTGTTTAAGCTGAATGACACTAAAAATTATTGAAATGGCTGTTGCTCGGAGGGTTCAGGGTATCTCGTAGTCGAGCAGTCTCGACTAGAGCTTTCTTACTTGTTTAATAATATTATTGTTACTATTGTTAATGAATATCATCTGTTAACAATGCGACACGATATATCGATAAACGCGTGTACCATATCGAAGTAATAGGTACCACCTCTAAGTTTTTAGTCACTAATAAACGTTTGTCACGAAAGCACACAAAGCACGGCTCGCTGCTGTTCGTTTCGTTTTTTACTATATTTCCACTTTGATGAATAATTAAACATTTTCTTTATTTAAAATGAACTATAACAGCCAATCGCTGGTACGCTCAACTTGTCCGTTCGTTTGCTTACTCAATACTACTATAATTGTATCGACTTATCCGATAATTGATCTCGATGCGGCTTTTCATTCGCCGATAACAATGAAAGTTATATGATATACTAGAAAAAAATCAAAAATGTGCTAAATAATGACAAATAATAACAAATATCCTAAATAATATCAAATGTGCAAAAAAATGACAAATAGTTCCTCAACATCCCGGCCCCCCCTGAAACTCCGTTTCAGAGTGTGGTAGGGCTGCAATCTTCGTGATGGGTCGTATAATTTCTCCAGAAACGACCTTGAGCTTAACTGCCCGTACTAATCCATCCTCTCCTGGGAACACCTCGATTACGCGTCCTAGATTCCATGTTACTGTCTACAAAGCGAGGTATCTTGAGCTGTTGTAGCGATGAAAGATCCCTGCGGTACATCTGCCAAGAGCGTGCCTGTTTCATTGGGAGTTCAGAGTCCCAATCTAAATTTAGCAACCAAAGTTCGTGCAGTAGAATCTTGAACTGAACTACCACTGGCGCCAAAATGCCAAGTGGATCAAAAATGTGTGCTACATCGGATAGCACTTGTCGCTTTGTACAGCTTGCAGTCTCCGATAATATAATGTTGTATGCAAGGTTATCTTCTCCAGGATCCCATTGCAGTCCAAGTACTTTTGCAGTTGTCGTTGACAGGTTGACTCTATTATCTTGCGCGGCGGTCAGTCGTGTGCTATTTGAAATCCATTTTCCCAATTCCAATTGTGCACGTGACATCAGTGCAACCAGCTCAGTTTGAATGGTAATAAGTTCCTCCTCTGTCATGGCTCCTGTTAATACATCATCCACGTAGAAATCCTCAAGCAATATCTTAGCTGCTCTAGGAAACTCGTGCTCGTGGTCCTTGGCGAGTTGCGCCAACACCCGGACTGCCAGAAATGGCGCAGACGCAGTCCCGTATGTAACTGTGCAGAGTCGGAAGTGCTTCAATGGTGCTGACGGATCTTCTCTCCATAATATTCGTTGGAAATCCTGATGTTTGGGTGCAACCAAAATCTGCCTGAACATCTTTACAATATCAGCCGAAAATACAAACTTGTGCATTCGAAACCTCATGCATACGTTGAACAGATTGCGTTGTATGCATGGACCAATATGAAGCGCATCATTCAGAGACCGGCCATCTTGGTCTTGAAATGAGCCATCAAATACCACACGCAGCTTTGCCCCTAGCACCGGATGGTGCGGCATATAGAAAACCTTCTTCGAAGTGGCGTGTTCTTCTGCATCAACCTCTTTCATGTGGTCCAGTTGTATGTACTCCCTCATGAATTGTACATACTTCGATCGCAAAGCTGCATCCTTCATTAAACGACGTTCGACTGCCAAGAAGCGAGACTTGGCTCCATGAAGTCTGTTCTGCTTGAACGGTAGTTCGACTATGTATCTCCCTTCAGCATTACGGGAGTGTGTGTGGACGAAATGAGTCTCCACTAAATCATCTTCTGTATTTGCAGACGTGAACGATGGAACTTCCTCCAGTTCCCAAAACCGTTGCAACAATGCGTTGATATCCATGGTAGCTAAGAGTGACGTAGCTGTAGTTGAAGTTGCTCCTCCCACTGATGTAATGATCCATCCAAATATTGAGTCGATTGCGATTGTGTTCCCCTGGGCATTACACAACTTGTCTCCAGTCAGAACCGTCCAAATGTGATCGTTGCCAATAAGAATGTCGATTGACGCGTTTGTATTGAATGCGGCATCTGCTAAGGTGTGGCCGCTAAATATAGAGAGATCTGCTGAGTTTATAGTTTCTCTCATCAGTGTCGAAGTAATGTTTCCAAGCACATGTGCTTTGACCTGAAGCGATGCATCCGACACTCGAGACTTGATGTGTAGTGAACAGAGCCCTCTTGTTGTTTCTGCCTTGATTGAGGAGATTCCAGATATAGAAATGCGAGAGTGTGAACGGGCCAGACCCAATGTCTGGATACACCGTTCCGAAACGTAGGACAACTCCGAGCCGCAGTCCAGTAATATGCGGCAAACAACATCTTGTCCTCGAGAATTGCGCACATACACCTGCGCTGTTGGCAGTGTACTTCTCATATTTGCACCTTTCGGAGTGTTCATGGCATTCGTCAGTGCTACTACTGTGCTAGCACCTGGTGCCTCATTCGACTCATCCTTCTGGCGCTGCTGTGGCTCACCTTTATCCCTCGCACTCCGTTGGTCGAAATGCAAAAGTGAGTGATGTCGACGCTTGCAATGCTTACAAGATGACTTCGATGTACAAGCGCTCACTCCATGACCAAGTCTCAAACAATTAAAACACATGTGTTTTGACTTTGCAAAGGCATATCGTTGCTGAATAGATAGGTCCAAGAACTGCGTACATGTCATCAATGCGTGTTCCTTGTCGCACTTAGCACAGCGTTCTGAAGTAGCGAGTAGCGCATGGGCGTTCCTGGTACCTCTGTCCTGTCTAGGCTTGCTGCTTGTCTGAGTTGCAGATTGGCTAAGCTCCAGCCGATCACAACGTAAATCCAGGAACTTGAGCAACTGCGTTATCGTAGGATTTGCCATATCTTGACTCTTTTCATACCATTCACGACGTGTGGTGTCATCAACCTTTGCGATGAGCAAGTAGATCAGCCAACAATCCCGATCCGTTTGTCCAGAAGCGTCTAATGCTCGAATTACAGTACCAGCTTCGTTTGTTAACGATCGAAGCGCTGCTGGGTTGTGATCCGCAACCTTGGGCAATCCAGTGAATGTGTCCAACAACAAGTTTACCAAATAGCGAGGCTTCTCGTACCGATCAACTAATGAATTCCAAGCTATTTCATAGTTGGCATCGGCTAAGGGCAGATGCTGGATAAGTTTTGCAGCTTCTCCCTTTAAACAAGACTTTAAGTGATGATACTTCTGGATGTTTGTCAACGTTGTCTTGCTGTGAACGGCACTGTCGAATAGACCCTTAAAAGCATGCCATTCCTTGTAATCTCCATCAAATGGTGCGATATGAATCCGTGGCAGTTCCCAATCCTTCGTTGATGGTCCTGCGACTTGCTGTGAGCTTGACGGTGACTCATTATTCACCTGCTGCGGTAGCAGTCGTTGCATTATGTGCTCCATAGTCTCCATTTGTTGCATTTGCAGCTGAGAATGTTGCTGCATTTGTTGCATTTGCATCTCAGACTGTTGCTGCATTTGTTGCAAAATGCATTGGATGGGCGATTCATCCCCTTCTCCGAGCACATTGGATGTTGTATTGGCGTCTTCCAGTTTGCGGGGTTTGTGCTCGGCGTGCAGTGCCTTAAGAAGGGCACAAGCTCGTTCAAACCGCTCCTCGTATACATTGTTGTCACTTGTTGGATCCACATATCCCTGCACATCTTCATATTTATAAAGTTCGTCGCCAAGATTGACAAACTGCCTCCAAACCTGAACCAGCGTGTCCAGTTTGGTATCAATATCGAAGAACGTACAGCCATCAGGTGGATGCTCTGCATTTCAGAAATACGCGTTATCGATGCCTTCAATCTACCTCTGGCTCCCAGTAAAGTACGTAGATTTTCCATTGCAGTTTGCTGCGTTGCCCGCAGTCAATCCAAGTTGTTGTCCAAATTAGCCAGGTATCAACGTAATGTTATGAAGTTGCTGCGTCTCTAGCAGCCGGACATAACCAGTACAACGAATCACCGCACCTTTCCAATAGTGCGTACTGCTAATTACGTATGATGCCAAATATCGATACGTAATTCCAAGAATGTGTAAATGCTGCGTCTCTAGCAGCAAAAACACGACAAGACAAAACACGTCACTTTTCCAATAGTGCGTGTTGCCAATTACGTATGATGCCAAATATCGATACGTAATTCCAAGAATGTGTAAATGCTGCGTCTCTAGCAGCAAAAACACGACAAGACAAAACACGTCACTTTTCCAATAGTGCGTGTTGTTTTCAAAAACTCCAAAGTGAGTATTCAGTAGCAATGCCCAACAGATCCGGCTCGAAGGACCAAATTTATGATGAATAATTAAACATTTTCTTTATTTAAAATGAACTATAACAGCCAATCGCTGGTACGCTCAACTTGTCCGTTCGTTTGCTTACTCAATACTACTATAATTGTATCGACTTAACCGATAATTGATCTCGATGCGGCTTTTCATTCGCCGATAACAATGAAAGTTATATGATATACTAGAAAAAATCAAAAATGTGCTAAATAATGACAAATAATAACAAATATCCTAAATAATATCAAATGTGCAAAAAAATGACAAATGGTTCCTCAACACACTTAAATATAACTTCCGTCAACTTGGATAGAGAAAAAGCTTCTATCCAACAGGTTATGGGCCCAGTTGCGGATATTTAATAGAATTATAGTGGTTTTGTTCTTAGTTACGAACTATTAACATCGGTGTGACTCAGGACTGTTTGATAATAAGCTATGAGCGGGATTTATCAAATAGAAAAGTTGGACGAAGGCAATTATGGCACTTGGCAGGTGCAGATGCGGAGTGTGTTGGTACACCAGGAGCTATGGAGTGTAGCATCAGGTGAAGGGCTACCAACGGATGCCCCGGAGAATGTGAATTGGCAGGCCAAAGATGAGAAGGCGCTGGCAGTGATCACATTGAGTGTGAACGCTTCACAATTGGGCTATTTGAAAGATTGCAAGTCGTCGTCGGAGGCATGGAATCGGCTAAGAAATGTCCATCAGCCAACTGGAGCAACACGCAAGGTACACCTCTACAAGAAATTGCTTTTTAAGCGCATGGCGCCTGGGCAAAGCCTTTCGGGCTACATAAATGAATTCATGGGAATTCTGGACGCCCTTGGTACAGTAGGCATTGAGCTGTGCGACGAATTGCGCAGTATTATTTTGCTGTCGAGTCTTCCAGAAAGTTTCGAAAATTTCGTTGTCGCCATAGAGACGCGCGACAGTCTGCCAGCCTTCAACGCTCTATGCATCAAAGTGAAGGAGGAGAGCAAGCGGAGGGAGAACGCAGAAGAAAAGAATGAATGCGAAAAAGCATTTAGTGCTACTTACAAGCCAGCCGCGCAGAGGGCGCAAAAGCAGAGAAACAAAAATGTGATATGTTTCAAGTGTGGCGAGCGCGGGCATATGAAGGCTGAGTGTAAGAGAGATAGCGTTAGTGAGAAAAAGGCAGGAAGAAGAGAGAACAAGCAGTGCAGTTTATTAAATGCGATGAGCGCAGATCATTTGAAAAAGAGTATGTGGTGTTTGGATAGTGGCGCTACATGCCATATGTGTTGTGATAAAAGGTTATTCACAAAGTTTGTAAAACACACAGAAATGATCAGTCTGGCTGACTCCGGTCTGCTTAGAGCAGAGGGGAGGGGTGAAGTAAAGCTAGAGACGGAATTATGCACGTTGCTGTTAAAAGATGTTCTCTATGTGCCAAAAATGAACGGTAATTTTTTCTCAGTGTGCAGCGCTGTGAAACATAATTGCTTTGTTACTTTTGGGCAAGATTATGCAAAAGTAATGCAAAAGGGTGATTGCATTGTTAAAGCAAATGAATCTGGAGATCTGTATATGTTTCAAGAAAAGCGAAATAGCTGTTATGCTGCTGTTAAGGCAGATGGCGTGCTGTGGCACAAACGGTATGGCCATTTGAATGTCAATGCACAGTGGACGATTTCATAGGCCAAAAATAAAAAATTTTTTTTTTGAAATTTACAACTCTATGAATTTTTTTTATTTCTTAAAAGAACACTTAATTCCACTGTAAACTCATTTTTGCACTATCCCATTCGCACGCGCTACGAATAGCAACAAAAGAGAGACAAAAAAACACGTGGCGTGCGCAGTGAACGAAGCTAAAAAGTTATCTCTTGCTAAAAAAATTAAATTTAATATTAAATCGTGGTCATTGGCATAAATTATGATGCATTTTGAAAGAAAAGGTTAAGATATATAAAAAAGTGAATGTCGTTTAATAATATGTTGTATTATTGTCTTAGTAATACATTGTTTGCAATGGCCAGTTTAATGTTGTTGTTTTCTCTGTGCACTGACTTCAGTTGGAGAAAAAGTTGTATCCCCTCGCGCCCTCATAACTTTTTTGTTTTATACTTGTTAATGTTTTCTAAGTTTGTATTCTTAATTTCAGCTGCCACCTTCCGCCTCCCTTTCTGTTTTTCGTTTTTTTCTACCATGCGTTTTTTGTGCCGTCATGCATTTAGGTTACGTTTATGTTGTCTTTGTGTTTTCATTATTTGTGTTTTGATCGTCATATTCGTTTGTGTTTTGGCTTTCTATTTTAATTTCGAATGTTTAATATCATCAAACGTCTTTTTTATACATACTCATATATAGGCACTCATATCAATATAAAATTTCACGCATATATATTTTTGATATGTTGTGCTTGGAAAGGGGCTCATTTGCTGATAAAGCAAAAAAAGTATGTGATAACCTAAACTATAAATTTGAATCGGATGGTTATGAGAATATGGGCAATGATGTCAAGAAAAAACTTGACTATATATTCAAAAAAATTGGAGAAATGTGGAATAAGAGCAAGAGAACTAAGTCTAAAGTGGTCGAAAAAAATTCGGATTGGTTTGCGCACTATGAATGTGTACCACTAAATAAAAAGACTTCATCGTCTACATTAAATCCACATCGAGGACGCCCAAAATTAAGTTTTGTAGAGTGCTCAGAAAGAACCAAGCGTCGACGGATAGCAGAATTAGCAGACCTCGATGTGTCCGCTGCTGTGATTTGCGTTCGGCTTTTAGTCATCCGAATTCGTCGATTTGTCCAGCAAAGGCCTGTGAAGTTGTATTTCTTATAACAGAAGCCGGTTTGACGAAGCATCAATATTTATTACTTAGAAGCTTCGTGAACAGTAAAGTTGATGCTAATTTTCTACCATGCTACGATACTGTTGTGAAGGAAAAAAAAAACAGTTATCCCGAAGCAATGAATATTAGCGAAACTCAGGCTGAAGTTGAGCTCCAAAACTTGTTGGACCATACCGCTTCGAGGATTCTTCACTTACAAAATGAGGTAATAAATCAAATAGATGAGGCATCAAATTGTTTTACCTTAATTGGTAAATGGGGCTTCGATGGTAGCTCAGGGCAGAGCGAGTACAAGCAGAAAGTGGAAAATAATAATTTTGATGAAAGTAACTTGTTTGTCACGTCCTATGTTCCGCTTCAACTTATTACAAAGTCACCAAATGATCCGGAAAACATAATAATTTGGAAAAACCCAACACCATCGTCAACCCATTACTGTCGTCCTATCAGATTTCAATTTAAAAAAGAATCTGTTGAGTTGACTGTTAATGAAGAAAAATATTTTAAAACGAAAATTCAAAATCTGATCCCAACTAAGATTGAAACATCATCTAATCGAACAATACATGTTAAACATATCTTGCAACTCACAATGGTTGATGGCAAAGTGTGCAATGCGTTAACGCAAACCTCCTCGGCAAAATGCTATATTTGCGGCGCAAAACCCACGGATATGAACGATATTGAAAAATGTTTGCAAAAAAAAAATTGAAAGAGAACACTTTGAATTTGGATTATCTCCTCTACACGCATATATTCGATTTTTTGAATACTTTCTTCACCTTTCATACAGATTAGAAATCAAACAATGGCAAATCAGATCTTCCGAAGATAAGGAACATTTTCAAAAACGAAAAAAAAGATTCAAGAGGAATTTAGAGAAAAATTGGGGCTGATTGTCGATAAACCCAAAACTGGCGGTAGTGGATCTACCAATGACGGAAATACGGCTAGAACGTTTTTTAATAATGCTTTTTTGTCTGCCGAAATAACAGGCATTGATAAATGTCTAATTGAAAACTGTGGTACATTATTGCAAGCCTTGTCCTCAGGATATTCTATAAATGTGGACAGATTTAGAAAATTTGCGTTGGATACAGCAAGAGAACTAATACAAAAATATAGATGGTATTACCTCCCCCCGTCAGTCCACAAAATATTAATTTATGCACCTGATGTCATTGCACATGCATTAGTGTCTATTGGAGAGCTCTCCGAAGAAGCTGCTGAATCCAGGAATAAGGACATAACAAGTAAGAAAGCTCTAGTCGAGACTGCTCGACTAGGAGATACCCTGAACCCTCCGTGCTGATGTTCCAATCATTCTGCACACATACATACACATGCATCCACCCCCACGCATAGGCCCGCGCTCTGCTAACTGCGCAGTAAGCAGCGACTGCGCTTGGGCTGCGCTGCAGTGTGGGCATATTATGAGAATTTATTTGTTGAATAATTTCATTTGTAGACGTACAATGAAACTTTCAGAACGTAATCATTATGTGTAAATGTGTGTACATTCCAAAGCACAAGTCTCTAGTACTTGATATACGTTTTTTACAAATTGGGGCGAAGGGGGCGTGGTATTCAAAATCTGTAAATTACAAAATGTGTGTGCCCATCAAATGTATATACACAGTAAATCTGAAGTCTCTAGGTCTAATAGTGTTCAAATTAGGCTGAAAAAACAATAAAAATTTATCGATTATCCTCGATAAAAAAGATATCGAATGAGTTATCGAAAAAATATGATAAACTCGTACTGCGTATGGTATACACGAGTATGCATACAAAATTTCAGATCTCTAGCTCCTTTAACTTCTGAGATCGACGCACTCATACGGACGGACGGACGGACGGACGGACGGACGGACGGACGGACAGACGGACAGGGCTATATCGACTCAGCTCATCGTCCTGATCAAGAATATATAACTTTATGGGGTCTGCGATGATTCCTTCTGCCTGTTACATACTTTTCACAAAACCATTATACCCTGATTTCCCATTTTCAATGGGTTCAGGGTATAAAAATGTACCGACTCAACCACACTCGAAAGATCTCTCGTATAGCAACAAATACAGATTTATTTAATAGATTGTTATTGAGCTCGGATCCTTTTATAAGTGGACAAAGAAAGCTTCAAAACAAAAATAAATCTGTTCTGTTAAAATCCGTTTTTGAATTACTTAATTAATTTTTTTACTTCATATTATTCCATTTTTAAGTTTTCATTATTATTTTTTGTTCAGTAAAATTTAGTTAAAATAAATTGATTATGTTTTTTTCTTATTTAGTTTCTTATAATAAAAAAAAAGTATTTTACTATCCACTTTTAGTCCTTATTCAAAATCATCATCATTTAACAGCCTGGGAGGGTCCCGACCTTGTCAAAGTATGAAAATTGGTTGGTTTATAATTTTGAAGTACTAAATAAACCTAGTTGCAAAATTTCATAATAAAATTCCAACGCAAAGAATTTTGGCCACCATTTCCATATAGCACCGTCCACTGTGCAATGGCTTGAAAGACCTGATCAACAAAGAAATGGTGCGCGGGATTGAAAATATGGTTTTCAATGATAACATGAGTTGTAAAACTTGCATGCTATGCAAAATTCATGTGCAGCCATTTCTTGCTGCAACTGCCAATAGAGCACAAGGCATATTGGAGTTGGTTCATGCGGATGTATGCGGGCCTTTTAGCACACAGTCCCTGGCTGGATCGAGGTACTTTTTAACCTTTATTGATGACAAATCAAGGCGTATCTTCGTATATTTCCTTCGGAGGAAGGATGCAGTCTTCAAGAAGTTCGTCGAGTTCAAAACGTTGGTTGAACGGCAAACAGGAAGGGGTCTCAAATGTATCCGGAGCGACAATGGAGGTGAATTCGTCAATAAGCAGTTTGATGAATACCTGAAGAGTCAAGGGATCGAGAGACAGCTGGCAGTAGCATACACACCAGAGCAAAACGGCGTGGCTGAGAGGGCAAACCGCACTCTGGTGGAGATGTCAAGGTGTATGCTGATGCAATCAGGATTGGGCGAATCGTTGTGGGCTGAAGCAGTCAACACAGCCGTATATATACGAAATCGATCGCCAACCAGTGCTTTAGGCAGTATGACGCCTATGGAAGCGTGGACTGGTAAGAAACCTTTTGTCGGCCATCTAAAAATGTTTGGTTCAATTGCAGTGGCTTTGGACAAGGGTCCAAGGAAGGGCAAACTGCAACCAAAAGGCAAAGAATATCGGATGGTTGGGTATTCGGTAGCAAGCAAAGGCTATCGTTTGTATGACCCAATATCTCACCAGGTGGTTGAGAGGCGAGATGTTCTTTTCGACGAAAGTCAAGATGACAAGGAGTCATTTGTATATGTGTTGCCCACTCCTAGCGTTACCATGCAGTTTGGTAATGGAAGTGATGACTCTGGCATCAGCGATCGGGACAGCAGCGTTAGGCGCAGCGGCGATCGAGAGAGCAGCGTAGGGCGCAGCAGCGATAGGCGCAGCAGCGTAGGGCGCAGCAGCGATCGGGACGGCAGCGAGGGACGTAGCGGCGATCGAGAGAGCAGCGTAGGGCGCAGCAGCGAGAGTCGCAGCAGCGTAGGGCGCAGCAGCGATCAGGACGGCAGCGTTAGGCGCAGCAGCGATCGGGACGGTAGCGATGGAGGCAGCAGTGATCGGGACGGCAGCGAGGGACGCAGCAGCGATCAAGATAGCAGCCATGGGCGCAGCAGCGATGGAGATCGCAAAGACAAAGTAAGCGAGGACGGTTCTGTGAAAGTCACTCGCATTGGTCCTGGTAGACCAAGGCTGATTCGAACCGGCAAGCCAGGCCGACCTCGAAAGCAGCACAACGTACTTGGGGCTCTGGTTGCCAGCAAGGTGAAGGTTCCATCATCCTATGAGGAGGCGTTAAAATGTGTTCATGCAGCAGATTGGTGCGATGCGATGAAACGGGAATATGACGCACTGATGGCCAACCAGACATGGCAATTGGCAGAATTGCCGGAAGGACAGCGAGCTGTCGGATGTAAATGGGTATACAGTTTAAAACGCGACAAAGATGGTCATGTAGAACGATTTAAGGCACGATTGGTGGCAAAAGGTTGCTCCCAGCAGTATGGCATAAACTATGCCGAAACTTTTTCTCCCGTATGCAGGCAGGAGAGCGTGCGATTCATTTTTGCTCTGGCAGCGAGATTAAAACTGTATGTACACCAAATGGATGTATGCACGCCATACCTCAACAGTGACCTGAGCGATACAGTGTACATGAAGCAACCACAAGGGTACATTGATCGGGCTCAACCAGGAAAGGCATTGTTGCTGAAGAAGGCAATATATGGATTGAAACAATCAGGAAGGGAATGGAATGCAAAACTAAATGATGTCCTAAGTAGTTTGGGTTTCGTGGCCTGCGAAAACGAGCCCTGTCTTTACCAACATATAGGGAAGGATAATTTGTCATTAATCCTGGTATATGTTGACGATTTACTTATAGCATGTCAATCCAAAGAGGACCTGGTTAGCATCAAATCGGCGATTTCGAATTCGTTTGAATGTGTCGACAAAGGCGTGCCTTTGGGCATGGAAGTGATGCGTGAAGATGAGCTTGGGCCTATTACCATAGGCCATTCGCAATTTATTTATATTTATATATTTTTTTTTTTTTTTTTTTTTTTTTTTTTTTTTTTTTTTGTTGGGCTGAGGTAGGAAAAAATGCTTTATGCACCGTCAGTCAGGTCGTCACTTTGACCGGTGTGTCGGACTGCATAGCTGCTTACCGACTAAAAATCCTCCTCTTTTGGGGCTCAAATCCACCTTGGAACCAGGAGTTATCCCGCATTAACCTTCAAGGTGGAACCCCATAGTGTGCTCTAAGTGAGCGTTGCCCTCTGTGTGCCTGCGTCCAGGTCATACTTCTTCCGCCGCAGAATCTTTTCGGCGAAGTCATAGACTTTTTTCCAAGCATCTATGCTGCTGCACATTTGTTGTACTAATGTCTCTACTCTGACTTCACCTACTGTTTCTGCCAGGTCGATTCTTTCTTCCGACCATCTTATGCAGTTGAAGAAGGTGTGTTCTGCATCATCCATTGCATTTCCACAGTAAATGCAGCTGGATTCGTCAGTTTTCCCCATCTTATTTAGATACTTTCGAAAGTAACCGTGTCCAGAGAGTAGTTGTGTCAAGTAGAATGACGTTTCACCGTGTTTTCTATTTATCCACTTCTCTAGATCGGGGATTATTCTGGCGGTCCATCTTCCATACCTTTCGCATGACCATCTCGCTTTCCACGAGACTATGGTTTGCTGCCGTATGCTCTTTGCCGCCTGCTCTGAGAATTCTCCTCTTTGCCGAAGATTCCATATTTTTTTGCGCTCTTGTGCAAGCAAGTCAACCGGTATGACTGCTGCTATCACAGTCACGGCAGCCCCGGAGACTGTGCGGTACGCCGATGTTATCCTTAAGGCTGCTCTTCGTTGCACAGATAACATCGGCTTTCGCCTTACATCCGCATTTAGGGTGTCCGCCCATACTTCACTGCCATATAGCAATATAGCATTCGTCGCTTCCATGAGGAGTCTTCGTTTTCCTGCCGTCGGGCCGTCAACGTTTGCCATCAGTCTACTCAGAGACCCCGTTGCTGTCGCTGTTTTCCGCGTGGCGTGCTTCAGCTGTTCCCAGAAGGTAAGTTTACTGTCTAGTCTAACGCCTAGATAGTTCACTGTCCTCTGAGTCCTTATCAAGTTTCCGCTTACTCGCATCTCTATTTCGGTTGGGATCTGTTTCCCCGTGAACAGAAGTAATTCTGTTTTATGGGTGGCAAGTTCCAATCCTCGAGAGCTGAGCCATGTCTGTGTGCGGATCATAACTTGGTTAAGTCTCTTTTGGGCCTCTATGATGTTTCTGGCAGTGATGACGGCTGCGATATCGTCGGCATAACCAATCAGGAAGGTGTCTTCAGGCATTTCCAGTCTTAAGATGTCGTCGTAGCTGATGTTCCACAGGTCTGGTCCCAGGATTGACCCCTGTGCAGCTCCTCCAGTCACTCTGTACCGTTTCGTTCCAGTCTGTGTGGAGTACAGGAGTATTCGATCCTGCAAATAGCTCCTGATCATATCCATGAGGTACTCCGGTATATGGAAGCGATGCTCCAGGGAAGCAAGCATATCGGTCCACCTTACACTGTTAAAGGCGTTTTTAATGTCCAGCGTTGCTAGCAGAACCACTGGGCGCGAGTATGCATTTCCTCTTTGCGTAGCTCTGGCTGCCTGAACCACTTCATCGATAGCTCCCATTGTGGATTTTCCAGCTCTGAACCCGTGTTGCCTGGGGCTAAGTCCTCCAGCGGCCTCTACTGCGGCGAGTAGTCTGGGTCTTATGAGCTTTTCTAACAGCTTCCCAGCTGTGTTTAGCATGCACAATGGGCGATAAGCCGAGGGTGAGTTGGGATCGCCTTTGCCTTTGCTAATGAGCACCAGTCTCTGTTCTTTCCACTCTTCTGGGAATATCCTTTCTTTTAGGCATGCGTTATACATCCTAAGTAGAAAAGTAGGCCGTCCTGATGCTATCACCTTCAGTATTTCGGCCGGTATATTATCTGGTCCCGGCGCTTTCTTATTCTTCAGGGAGAGAGCTGCAATATTGAGTTCTTCCTCGGTGAAATTTGGGACTGAATCATCGAACTCTACGGGTGCTCGCTCATGCCTCTCGTGGATGTGTGTTGGAAATAGTGTTTCCACTATATGATCCATCGTATCATCATCCACGTTTGGCACTGCTCCGTAGTTTCTCAGCTTCTTCATGACTATCTTGTAGCCAAGTCCCCAAGGGTCTTTGTTTACATCTTTGCAGAGCTCTTTCCACTTGTTATGCTTACTGCGTGTGATAGCAATCGACAGTTCTTTTCTCGCATTCTTGGATGCTAACGCTTCCGCCATGAAATTTCCAGAGCGTCGTGCCCTTGTTAGCCTTCTTCTACATTGTATGCATACTTTCCTTTTTTCTGCAATATCGTGGTTCCACCAGTACGCCTGTCGTCTACCTCCGTGTTTGCTGTGCGTTTTTGGCATCGAAACGTTACACGCTCTTTCCATAGCTGTTAGGCTTCTTTCGACCACTTCCTTCGAGGTCAATGCGCCGTCGAACTGTCCTTCTCGCCTATCTAATTCAGCTAATAATTTACCTGTGTCCACCTTACTTATGTCCCATCTGTGGGAAGTCTTTCTTGGGCATGATAGGGGGTTTTGCTGACTGGTATTCTGGAACTCATATGAGATATACTCGTGATCACTGCCCGTGAAGTCATCGAGTATCTTCCAGTCCTTTATCCGATCCACGATGTGTTCGGATCCAAAGGTTACGTCAGGTATTGTGCCTTCACATCCCGGCCTATGGAAGGTAGCTCTGCTTCCGCGGTTTGCTACCACTAACCCGGACCTAGCGGCCATATCCATGATTTTCCGTCCTCTAGAGTTAGTAGAGGACATTCCCCAATCTACTGCTCGTGCATTAAGATCGCCTGCCAAAATGAAAGGCTGCCGTCGATCCACGAGCAGATCCTCGATTGCATCCAGTTTATTCTGGAAGGTGCTTATGTCATCGCTAGGGGTTAAGTAGCAACTGACTACTGCTATTTCTCTGAAGCGTGCGTAAACATAGCAGTTGCCCGTCTTGCTTTCTAGTGGCCGTTGTCCACTACTACTGGGGATCCATATGGCAGCAGTCTTGGTGTCGTCCTCTAGCCAGACACCGTTTTCTTTTCGCTTGTATTGCTCACTGATGATCACTACATCTATAGCATATTCTGCTACTATCTGTGTCAAAAGTGCATCTGCCGTTTTGCTCCGGTGTAGATTACCTTGGAGAATTTTCAACATTTTGCTGTAGTCTGTCGTGTGCTTGGGCATTTCTGCGATCCCGGCATGTGATCGACAGAAGTACGGCCTGCATCCGTGCAAATGCAGCATTTTGGTGGTTTTTTGCAGTCTTTCATCTTGTGACCTGATTCCCCACATTTAATGCAGATGCCACCACCACTTCGGTCCGGTCCTGTGCAGTTGGTCTGCAGATGACCGACCCCGAAGCATCTGTAACATCTGCGGATGGGTTTACACATCCTGGGCCTAGCCCTGACAAAGCCGATTTTAATGTCTGAGCTCAGCAACGTCTCCGCTAGTTGGCTTTCTAAAGTTACAAAAGCCCTTACTTGCTCTCGACTGTTTGGGGCAGTGACTTTTATGCGCAAGTCCACTGATGAATTATCAAGGACTTGTCGTACTGCCTCAGCCACCTCAGACTCTACAGTTAGTGAGTCGAGATCTCGGATCTCCACTGTCGCTGTAGGTTTTAACTCGGCTACCGTAGCTGTTTTCTTGACGGTAGCCTTTAGTTTTTCAACCAGCTCCGGTTGTAACTTTTCCCCTTTGCTCAGTTCTACAAGGAGTGCCCCAGATCGGGTTTTCCTTATGCCTCTCACATTTGTCTTTTCGTCCTGTTGGATTGTGCTGCGTATGTTTCGTAACACATCTACGTAGCTTTGTCCACTTTCAGGTTTTATGAGGACTGCTTCTGTGCGGGGAGGTTTTTTCATCTCTTTTCTCGTTGGTTGTGCTATCACTTTCGGCTTCTCTGCAGGTGCCGAAGTAGTCTTTTCCGCTCTTTGTTTCAAAGCCCCTTTTCTGGTGACTTTTTGCCACAGATTCTGTTGTCCCTTGCAAAGTTTTTTGCCGGGTTCAGACTCTAGGGGGCTAGGGGCCTGTCTCTTTTGTATGGTAGGTGTTTCCACCATTTCCGAGATCCGTGCCTCTCTCTCTGCTGCTGGTTCTAGTTGCTTCTGCTTAGTTGCTTCAGCTTCCAGTTTCTTCCAGGAGTTCCTGCAGTGTCCCAGAATATCGAGCAGTTCGTCTAGGTCGGATACCCCGCTTTTAACATCTAGACTGATGTTTTTTTGTTTTGCGACAGCGGTTTTTATACGCCGCAGCGCCTGACGACATTTTAGTATGGCGTCCTCTTCCTCGGCACGGAGTTTTAGCATGTACTCGTGCCTTGGTGAGATTGCCACCTCTGCAGTGGTGCTTGGGGCACCTGCTTCCGCGGTAGCGGTTTTTGGAGTTTCCTCCACACCTTTTGGCGCCTGTGCTACAGGGCTCCTTTGCATTTTTGAGCTTTTGCCAAAGCCCAGTCTTGGGTCCGTGAAACGGGCCTCACTCTCTACTTGTGGTGTTCCACTAGTTGTTTTTGTTGTTGTAGGGGTCTTTCGTGATTCCATGTTATAGGGTCCCGACTCCAAGCCGCTATCTTAGATCGGGTGTACAGTCACTCAAGCGATCCTCATGGTTATCTGTGCAAAGCAGGGAGGCCATGCGAGGGTTGACGTTGGTCCTTATGGGAGCCAATGTTCAGAGCCAGGATCTTGCGCAAATTAAGGATATATATCAACTTAAACCTGTACCACCAATGAAAATTCAGTTGGTGACGATCTTCGAACGTACTTGGAGGCCTGCCAGGGTTTTAACGGGACGGGGGCAGCTGCAGCATTGACCTAGGAGCCATTTCCGCAGGATGTCACTCCTGCTTACTGAGGTCCTAGAATGCGGCACCTGTCAGCCCAGGGGCAAACATTTCCAAATCGTGTATTTTTGTTCGTGATCAGAGGTCGGTCGAAGATTTCACTTTAGTAAGTTCCGTCTTTCTGTTTCTTCTACAGTCGCTGCACACATTAGTTCACGATTGGTCGACTGCCCAATCGCTATCCAGTGGGGCCGATCGTGGAGGCTGTGTGTCAACTTGAATTACCAGGGACAAGGATTGCTATTGATGGTCTCTAGATGAGCAACGTAGCGTTGCCTTGTTTTCGTAACCCCATCCCACCTATATTTATATTTATATTTATATTTATATTTATATTTATATTTATATTTATATTTATATTTATATTTATATTTATATTTATATTTATATTTATATTTATATTTATATTTATATTTATATTTATATTTATATTTATATTTATATTTATATTTATATTTATATTTATATTTATATTTATATTTTTATTTATATTTATATTTATATTTATATTTATATTTATATTTATATTTATATTTATATTTATATTTATATTTATATTTATATTTATATTTATATTTATATTTATATTTATATTTATATTTATATTTATATTTATATTTATATTTATATTTATATTTATATTTATATTTATATTTATATTTATATTTATATTTATATTTATATTTATATTTATATTTATATTTATATTTATATTTATATTTATATTTATATTTATATTTATATTTATATTTATATTTATATTTATATTTATATTTATATTTATATTTATATTTATATTTATATTTATATTTATATTTATATTTATATTTATATTTATATTTATATTTATATTTATATTTATATTTATATTTATATTTATATTTATATTTATATTTATATTTATATTTATATTTATATTTATATTTATATTTATATTTATATTTATATTTATATTTATATTTATATTTATATTTATATTTATATTTATATTTATATTTATATTTATATTTATATTTATATTTATATTTATATTTATATTTATATTTATATTTATATTTATATTTATATTTATATTTATATTTATATTTATATTTATATTTATATTTATATTTATATTTATATTTATATTTATATTTATATTTATATTTATATTTATATTTATATTTATATTTATATTTATATTTATATTTATATTTATATTTATATTTATATTTATATTTATATTTATATTTATATTTATATTTATATTTATATTTATATTTATATTTATATTTATATTTATATTTATATTTATATTTATATTTATATTTATATTTATATTTATATTTATATTTATATTTATATTTATATTTATATTTATATTTATATTTATATTTATATTTATATTTATATTTATATTTATATTTATATTTATATTTATATTTATATTTATATTTATATTTATATTTATATTTATATTTATATTTATATTTATATTTATATTTATATTTATATTTATATTTATATTTATATTTATATTTATATTTATATTTATATTTATATTTATATTTATATTTATATTTATATTTATATTTATATTTATATTTATATTTATATTTATATTTATATTTATATTTATATTTATATTTATATTTATATTTATATTTATATTTATATTTATATTTATATTTATATTTATATTTATATTTATATTTATATTTATATTTATATTTATATTTATATTTATATTTATATTTATATTTATATTTATATTTATATTTATATTTATATTTATATTTATATTTATATTTATATTTATATTTATATTTATATTTATATTTATATTTATATTTATATTTATATTTATATTTATATTTATATTTATATTTATATTTATATTTATATTTATATTTATATTTATATTTATATTTATATTTATATTTATATTTATATTTATATTTATATTTATATTTATATTTATATTTATATTTATATTTATATTTATATTTATATTTATATTTATATTTATATTTATATTTATATTTATATTTATATTTATATTTATATTTATATTTATATTTATATTTATATTTATATTTATATTTATATTTATATTTATATTTATATTTATATTTATATTTATATTTATATTTATATTTATATTTATATTTATATTTATATTTATATTTATATTTATATTTATATTTATATTTATATTTATATTTATATTTATATTTATATTTATATTTATATTTATATTTATATTTATATTTATATTTATATTTATATTTATATTTATATTTATATTTATATTTATATTTATATTTATATTTATATTTATATTTATATTTATATTTATATTTATATTTATATTTATATTTATATTTATATTTATATTTATATTTATATTTATATTTATATTTATATTTATATTTATATTTATATTTATATTTATATTTATATTTATATTTATATTTATATTTATATTTATATTTATATTTATATTTATATTTATATTTATATTTATATTTATATTTATATTTATATTTATATTTATATTTATATTTATATTTATATTTATATTTATATTTATATTTATATTTATATTTATATTTATATTTATATTTATATTTATATTTATATTTATATTTATATTTATATTTATATTTATATTTATATTTATATTTATATTTATATTTATATTTATATTTATATTTATATTTATATTTATATTTATATTTATATTTATATTTATATTTATATTTATATTTATATTTATATTTATATTTATATTTATATTTATATTTATATTTATATTTATATTTATATTTATATTTATATTTATATTTATATTTATATTTATATTTATATTTATATTTATATTTATATTTATATTTATATTTATATTTATATTTATATTTATATTTATATTTATATTTATATTTATATTTATATTTATATTTATATTTATATTTATATTTATATTTATATTTATATTTATATTTATATTTATATTTATATTTATATTTATATTTATATTTATATTTATATTTATATTTATATTTATATTTATATTTATATTTATATTTATATTTATATTTATATTTATATTTATATTTATATTTATATTTATATTTATATTTATATTTATATTTATATTTATATTTATATTTATATTTATATTTATATTTATATTTATATTTATATTTATATTTATATTTATATTTATATTTATATTTATATTTATATTTATATTTATATTTATATTTATATTTATATTTATATTTATATCGGAGACTCTAGCTCTAAAGATGCAGTAGATATAATTTTAGAACAGGTTTTCGATAAGGTTTTTGATCGATAAAAAAATAACTGGATAAGTTATCGATTTTTGGTGATAAACTCGATATCCGCGTGCTATATACGAGCATTGAAAAAAAAAGTTGAAGTCTCTAGATTCTATATCGTTTTAAATCGACGTGTTCAAACATACGGACAGACGGACGGACGGACAGACGGACATGGACGGGCGCGCGATCAGCTATGCAACCGTGCAGCTCGAAAGCTCGCGGTGGTGAATTGCATTGCTGGTCGCGTGGTGAAATCTGCACAGCGGCAAAAGGGTTTTGAAAGCTGCGTGCGAGAATTAATGAGTTTTTCGCTCTCGGAATGAGCGGACGTTAAATTAGTTTTTGGCTCTCGGAAAGAGCGGATGTAAGAATTAGTTTCGAGCTCTCGGTGTGAGCAGGCGTGTAAAGGCAGACAAGATCGGTTAGTAGGCGTTGGATTTAATAAAAGTAAGAATGCACATGTAGAGATGATTGTATATTTATTTGTAGTTAGTTCAACTAACGTATTGACCCCTAATACTAACTATAACTGACCGTAACAACGCTAACAGGTAGTTCGAACGAGGCCACGACCTGTTCGCCAGAAGGTTAAGACTCTGGCATTGAAAATCGCGTGGTCTGTGAGTGAACGCCGGCGGCAACGCTGGGCGCGGTCTACCATAAGTAGCGGCCCCACTAACTCCCACAGCATACCTTCGCAACCCCGACCCCAGCAATCTTGAGTGCGCTTGATCGCGCCACTCGATTGCTGCCGCCTTCCCGCGTGCAAACGCGCGGGCGTGGTCGGCGAGTTCAGGCCACGTGGTCACCTAACCTATAACAACCCCCCCTCTCCCATTTCTCTGACTCTGTAACGTCCCGTACTAACTTATAAATTTCTTGTAAGTATGACCCTGAGCAGACTGAGACTCTGACCCCGGCTGGAAAATAATGTAACCTTACAAGATATAGTGATTTTTCAAATTTTGCTATATTTTAGGCACTATTGATGCTAGAGACCTGAAATTTGGTATATATACGTGGGTTGACAACCTAAGTCCAACGAGCTTTGGTGAATATACATATGTCCGCCCAAAGGAGGCGTAGCAAACCGCAAAAGCCTATATCTCCTAAAGTTTAAGAGCTAGAAGCTTCTCTATCGATGTCCCAAAAATAATTGTTACGGTCCTTTGGGGGCGTGGCATGTCGAAAAATACCCTTTAATTTTCCCATTTTTGGAGCGTAAGCATTCAAATTTTGCATTTACGTTACCGTTAGCTCGTTGTAAGAACAGGCCAAAAATGAGGCGTTTACGGCCACTAGGGCCGTAACAATCGGCCTTTGTAGTATCAAATGGCGACATTTATATGCGTGAGCCATCTATGTATGTACATGTATATATGTCGGATTGTCATTTTCTAGTTCACTAATATCCATCACCGGACGCTTTCTGGGCCGCGACATTACTCGTTCAACTTCTTCTCCAAAAGTGCCATAACTTCGCTTAAGCAACTCTCTGCTACTCTGTGTGCACTCACACACATACACACTCACATATATTGCAAATGTTATTCTTATCTCGCTCTAACTCACTGTCGGGCCCAGACTGCGTCAGACAGAAACGACTACCAGGCTAGGATAACGGATCGGTGAAAAAACGAATGGAATTGAAACAACGGTAGTCGCATAGCATTAAGCGTTGTTGCCAAGTACATTTTATTCTTTCCTCTTTACGCTCTTAATCTTAAAACATAGTGGTGACACAATAATTATAATAGTGATGACACAATATTCATAATATATTGAGGGCACGACACGGCCATTCTGACGTTCACACGTCCTCGTGTGTTACAAACTAATTAAACGGCAATATACGCAGCTCAACTTAAAAGACAAATCAATCCAAACCTATTACTTCAAATAAAAATCCAGTTAATTTAAATTTTCTCGAGTAGGTCGTTCAATTGGCAGAGTCTCTAAGATAGGACAATTGTTTTCGTGATGTATCCGGTAGCAAAAGGATTTCCATTAGTTATGTGAGGATTTCTTAGATCATCAGGACAACAACCCACGCAAAATCTTACTATACGTGACTACCAGCGACTCAATAGGATAACACAGTAACTCGTGTCCCTAATAGCTTTAGTAGATCAAACCACATATCAGCAAGATTCCCCGGTATAGTGTCTGATATCTCGCATGTTAGCTCCACTAACATGTTACTGGCGTCTCTACGCCTTCATTGACGCCTCTTTCAGCGCCTTCATTGACGTCTCTTTCAACGCCGTCTCTACACATTTCCAACTCAATGGGAATCCCCTCCGCCGGCATACGCTTTAACGACTCGTGTGCATACTTATAAGTTCGCTTGTTGACTAAGGACTTCAACACATATCGGTCTCCATCTAGAACCTCTGCCACTAAGAACGGACCTTTAAATTTGGGATCTAATTTGGTCTGGTGTCTTTCCTCATTCTTGAGCAGTACGTACTCGCCGACCTTGAATCTAACAACTTTTGACTTGTTTTTGTCAAATCGCTCTTTTTCGTAACGTGCGTTCTGCTCAATATTTTCTTTCGCTATCTTTCTTACATCACTTATATCTATCTTATCTTCATTTTCGCAAACATGTAACATATTTAAAGGTCTTACTTCTTTTCCGATTAGTAATTCTAATGGGCTAGCTTTTGTAGTTCGATTTGTTGTACAGTTTATAGCCAATTGAATTTCACCTAAAGCGTCTTGCCAAGAACGTTCACTACTCTCAATGGCGGTGAGCATGTGCTTTAGTACACTCATAACTCGTTCAACTTGGCCATTAGCTCGACTAGCCCCTGTTGCTATCAGATGTAAGTCAATTTTTTGCATGGTACAAAATTTGCTAAAGTCGTTGCCGGTAAAACATCTCCCCTAATCTGCAATTATTCTTGTTGGTACACCAAAAAACGAAATCAAAGATTTAACTGCACTAATACAACTTTCTGAATTAATATTGACTGTGTGGTACAAGTAAACGTATTTGGTGAAGGCATCAATTTGAACTATTATATATTCCTTTTGATCACTTTTTCCGCTTAACTTGCCAGTGATGTCAATGTGAACCGTGTGCCATGGAATATCTACCTTTGGTATGGGATGGAGCTCTACTTGTGGTTTGCCTGACGATGGTTTTGTCAATTTGCATGTAATGCAGTTGTCTACAAATTTGCGCACGTACTTGCACATGTTATCAAACCAGTAAAACTCATACATTTTGTCTAAGGTCTTTTCCCAACCAAGGTGTACAATTGCCTCGTGGACATGGTTTACAACAGACCATCTAAACGGTCGGGGAATAACTGGAAGGCATCGTGTTTTTCCATTCCTTTGGATTTTCCGATAAAGAATTTTTGATCGAAGCTCATAAGTCTTTGCTACGCTTTCCTCAAGCTCATCATTTTGGAGTTTTGTAACTATCAAAGAAGTCTCTGGATCCCTTTGTTGCTCCGCTAAAAGCCAGTTATTCGAAATCTCAGCTAGCTGTACCCGCTTGATCGGTACTTGGGTACTCATTTTATTGGGTAAAAGATTTCTAGAAAAGAAGTCTACATGCGCCATTCTACTACCAGGCCTATATTGTATGTCAAAGTTGAAAGATTGCATAAAGGCCCACCAACGATGTACTCGTGGCGTCAAATCAGCCTTTAAACGTGAAGCTTTCAACGAATTGCAGTCTGTATAAACTACAAAAGATTTGCTCTGTAAGTAGTGGCGAAAGTGCTTCATTGAGTTATAAAGGGCTAGAGTCTCCAATTCGTACGAATGATATCGAGACTCGGCAGAAGAAGTTCGTCTACTATAATATTCGACTACGCGAGGCTTACCATCAATTCTATGCAACAAAATCGCTCCGTAGCCATCCATACTGGCATCAGTATGCAGTTCAATCGGATAATCCGGATTAAATATTGTAAGAACAGGTTCATCTGTCAATGCTTTAATAATTTTTTGACGAATTTCTTCATGCTCCAATTTCCATTCAAATACTTTGTCTTTACATGTGAGACCATACAGTGGTTTCATTATTTGTGAAAATTTTGGAATAAATTGTCGAAAATACGACGCCAGTCCAATAAATTGTCTAACTTGAGTCACAGATTGTGGCGGGGGCAAGTCAGACAGTGAACGTTTCTTGCGGGGATTTGGGCGAATTTCGCCCTCTCTGATTTCAAAGCCCAGGTATTCGACGCAAGATTTTAAAAACGAGCACTTAGCGACGTTAAAATAAAATCCAGCCTCAGACAATATTTTCAACACATTTTCTAATCGGTTAAATGCGTCGTCTATCGTTTCAGCAACTATCATAATGTCATCCATGTAAACGATTACGTATGAATATGCAAGTTCTCCCAAAGCTTTCATCACTGCTCTCTGAAACACTGACGGGGCATTTTTAGTCGAAGGGCATAGCTAAGAACTCATATTGCCCGTCTGGAGTGACGAAAGCTGTGCGATCTATTGAATTTGGGTGGATAGGAATCTGATAAAAGCCGCTCGCCATATCTAAACAAGAAAAATACTTTGCACCGCTAAGCCTAGCTATTTGGTCGTTTATCAACGGTAACGGATACTTATCATCCACTGTGTTAGAATTTAGTTCTCGAAAATCTACGCAGAGTCTGTCTGAACCATTTTTCTTTTTAACTAGTATGATGGGACTGGCAAATGGCGAACAACTGGGCCGGATAATATTGGCATTTAACAATTCCTCAATCATACCCCTCACTGTTTGCTTCTCTTCCATTCCTAGTCTGTACGGTCTTCTTTGTACTGTCTTATTTGGGTTCACTAAGCGTATTTCCAGTTGACCTGTTGTAACTCGGCTTTTAGGTATCCCCTTAATAAAAGAATTAGAATATTTTTCTAAAATTGCTAACAAACGAACTTTCTCTAGGCCACTTACTTCACTATCTACAGTGGTCAAATCAAAAAGGTTATGTGAAACTGCTACCGCACATATAGATTTTGATTTTAAAAGTTCGACTTTGTCATTTGATATTGTAACACTAAAGCCATGACACAAGATTTCTCGTCCTATTATAATATCGTAATTTAGGTACTCATTCAACACAACATGAAATACAACTTCAAGTGAATATTTGCTTATGGTAACATTAGATATAATTTGCGTCGTGCTAGTTACAGAGTTATTTCCGATACCTTTAAGATGTACGACGTTATTAATTCTTTTGCCAGAAAACTTCCGGGACACAGCTTCTCTAACGAGAGAACACTCAGCTCCAGAATCGAAACAAAATGGGTACGACTCACCGGATTGTATTAAACTACCAAGAGGCTCTTTTACATTACAAATGTTTACACGTTTTTCTTCTACTCTATTTTTGAATGATGCTGATGATCCTCCAGGGCAGGCCGATTGGATGTGTCCAGCTTCTCCACATTTAAAACAGATTATTGTAGATTTGCTCTGCTTCTCTGACGGGCGTGTATCGCGATGGGTTGACGCCTGTTGAAATTTTCCAGGGAATCGTCTTGCACGACAATCAGCCACCTTATGTCCTTGTTTTCCACAAAAGTGACACTTCGAAATGGGTTGAAGGCGCATATTCTTGCTTGCAGAACTTTCTGGAACCGAGAGTTGTTTTTCCTCTTTCCAAAATCAAACGCACTTAATTCGTTTCGCATGGTCATTACGGGATTTTATGTCGGTTGTAAATATCGTTCGTTGCAACTTCGGCTTCGATTTTAGCTGCTTGCGCCAAGACAAGTCGATATTGCAATTTGTTCGATGCTCACATCCTTCCATTTGGAGACAAGTGTCGTAACTTGTTTCGGCTTCCGTATGCAGTCAGACCCTCGTCAACATTTGGACTACTATTCAAGACGTTGAAAATTGTTTTGCAGCTATAGTTTCGTGGCCTTCGAAGTTCTGTAGAAACAATTCCTTGAACTGCATCCACGTCATTCCAGCAAACGATATTTGGGACAGCCAATAAGCTGCATCACCCTCCAATGATTTGCTAAGTGCCATGAGAAGGGCAGAGCTTTCCAACGGGTTTTCAGTCAGTATAAAATCAGCTATAGCACACCAAGCTGCTGCACTCGATCCCGCAACATTGGGATTGAATTTTGGCAATGTAATTAGTTTTTTTACACTTTGTTCATTTTGGCCACTTTTCACTGCGTTTTAATAACTTCTAACAAGAATTACGGTGTTGCGATTCTAAGATCGCACACAAACGGTCATCGGAATTAGTTTGGGGTGGATTGTATCCCACTTCTGATGTCGGATTGTCATTTTCTAGTTCACTAATATCCATCACCGGACGCTTTCTGGGCCGCGACATGCTTACTCGTTCAACTTCTTCTCCAAAAAGTGCCATAACTTCGCTTAAGCAACTCTCTGCTACTCTGTGTGCACTCACACACATACACACTCACATATATTGCAAATGTTATTCTTATCTCGCTCTAACTCACTGT